>LGRX02005694.1:0-12198 GCA_001247695.2 Cymbomonas tetramitiformis
CGGGGCAGGTATAGCCTTTGGGCGGTTGGGAGGGCCATTCGGGTTCGCACACCACCAAACCTCCAGAACGTGGGTGTAGATCTCTTCGATGCTTACCTTCGCTAGCTCAGTGTCCAGGCGAAGCGGGGTAATCACTTCCTTGTAGAACACGGTGTCCAGTGCCGCCAGCAGCTGCCTCTTGGCGGCCTCGTCGTCCAAGGGGCCCGCTCCGCTAGCCGCGATAGCCTTCAGGCATTCGTCAAATTGCGCGACCAAGGGTTCAGGGTCATCAGACGAACCAAAAGAAATGCTCAAGAGCTCTTCGTGGTGGCGGAGCGGCCGATGCCCAGGCGGCAGGAGCCGCTTGGTGATCTCCAGCAGGGCACGCTTGCCGTCACGCGGAGAAATTCGGGCCGAAGCGTCAACCCACCTTCGAGCTGGAGAATGGGGAGTCGTCAAAGACACCAAAGCACGAAGCAAAATGTCGTTGTAAATGGGGTGAACTTCTTTGGTGACGTCCACGAGGTCCAAAATATCCTCGCTGGCGGTGTCCTTGTTGACGAAAGAAGCCTCCAAGGCAGTCACCAAGGAGTCCCAAAGCAGTTGACGATGTGGCTCACTCCCTGAAAACGAAGACGCCTTCGTTCCCAATGTGTCCTTCGCGACACGCTTCACAACGTCAGTGTCCCAAGACGATTGTAACACGGCATTGCCGCGTGTCCTGTCAGCAGCAGCGAGTACAACTTTCGCTGACTGCGGGGTGCTCTTATAGCGAGCACCCACATTCCTAGCAAAAATAGAGTCTAGGCGCATTCTAGCGCCCATGTTCGGTGTACCAACAGAGGATGAAGTCATCAGAACAAATTCCTATAGGAGGGGGGTTGGGGAAAAGGCGAGGCGCAAATTGTAAGGTGGTGGACGACGGTAATGCAGTTGCGGAGCAAGGAGAAGATGGGGTCGAACGAAATCAACGAAGTCGAACACGCGACGGCCAAGGAGATGTTGACAAGGGTGATCAAGCCAAGTCTAAAACAAAATCCAACGCGGACACTCGAAGAAGTTGCCGAAAGTCCCAACTCGAAATCTCACGGCAACTTGGCGCAAACCGCACGCCCTAAAGTGGCCGATTCAACGCCTCGCGAGGCCCCAACGCCCCGCCAAGCGGAAAAGCTTAGCCAATCATGGCAAAGTCAGCAGTGATAAAAGCGGGGTAATACCCCATAACCTGTGAGATATAATATACCGTATTATATCGGGTGGTTACTGAATAGTTCTCATACAAGTGTAAACTGATTATAAAGATAAACGAATATATAATGCATCTGTGACCTAGGTATCTGTCACCAAGTACTGTACGAGTACTGGTACAGTCGAACGGAGTCATGCAAGTTATGACCTACGGTGCACTGACTCCAGCAGAAGAAACCACCCGGCACCGGAACATGGAAAGGACACCGTACCACATTTTGTGGACATAGTAATGCTAGAAGGAACCGAGAAAGGAAACAAACAGCCGGGATACACACACCAAAGAGCAATGGCAGATGTCGGGCATATACACCTAATTGAGGTAACTTATACGGATGAAATGAGCTGGGAAGAGGCACTAAAAACGAAATATACAAAATATGCACCACTGGTAAAACTACTAGAATTGTATGGGTACAAGGTGACACTACATGTGATGGTATTCGGAAACACAGGTACAATATATGAACATACGGAGAAGATACTGACCAAACACCTAGGATTCGACAAACAGGAAGCACTACACCTACTCAGAAAAATACATGACCTCGCTACGGGATATGTAGTTAGCCTTAACAGAATATATAGGAAAAAAGTGGACACCAAACCGGATTAAAGAAAGGAAAGGATAAGAGTCATGGGGACTCACAAAGCCCCACACCCCGAAAAAGGGTGTCTTTTTTTCTTTTTCTTTTCTTTTTCTTTTTCTTTTCTTTTTCTTTTTCTTTTCTTTTCTTTTCTTTTTCTTTTTCTTTCTTTCTTTTCTTTTCTTTTTCTTTTCTTTTTCTTTTTCTTTTCTTTTTCTTTTTGTTTTCCTTTTCTTTTTCTTTCTTTTTCTTTTTCTTTTCTTTTTCTTTTTTTCTTTTCTTTTTCTTTTTCTTTTTCTTTTTCTTTTCTTTTTCTTTTTCTTTTTTCCTTTTCTTTTCCTTTTCTTTTCTTTTTCTTTTCTTTTTTCTTTTTCTTTTTCTTTTCTTTTTTTCTTTTTTTCTTTTCCTTTTCTTTTTCTTTTCTTTTTCTTTTTCTTTTTCTTTTTCTTTTTCTTTTTCTTTTCTCTTTTTCTTTTTCTTTTTCTTTTCTTTTCTTTTTCTTTTTCTTTTTTTTTCTTTTTCTTTTTTTTCTTTTTCTTTTTCTTTTCCTTTTTTTTCCTTTTCCTTTTCTTTTTCTTTTCCTTTTCTTTTTCTTTTTCTTTTCCTTTTCTTTTTTCTTCCTTTTCTTTTTTTCTTTTTCTTTTTCCTTTTCTTTTTCTTTTTCTTTTTCCTTTTCTTTTTTCTTTTTTTCCGTAGTTGGAAGTTCAAGTTGCGTGTCACAACTCACACCATCTCCATGTCGATGGATGTGGGACACCATACTTTACAGATTGAGACACATACGATAGTTCATAGTTGATAGTAGTACTGTAAATCCCTTAACGTTTTCTAGCAATATCATAGAATATCTTGCAACGGGAGTTTCCGTGGTCGTATCGGATACTTGTAACGTAACGTAACGTACTAGCTGAGTTTTCGTCATGCGAGTATTCATCTCGTTCCATGCATGAAATGTCGCTCGCTCATATCAGTCAAATTTAATTTAGGCCACTCCTTACCAGACAAGAAAGTGTCGACGCTCTGTGAGAGTAAGCCCACTTGGAATTCTGAAACATGGTTCTGGAATGCTGCCAAAATGAGCCGCAGTGGGCAGTGATATAACGTGCGCGAGAGGGAATGTATTTTGAGGAATGGTATTTTTCATGTTGAAGTAACCACCACTATATTAGCCGGAAACGTTGTCGCATATAGTTCCAAACTTGGCAAGTACATTGACCTGTTGGTTGCACATGTGGAATGTACCACGCCACTGGAACGAGCTCGATGAAGCGGGTACACAGTGCTTTCCATCCCGCCTACCTCCTGGCTAGAAGCTTGCTCACTTAGGGTGTACATATTCCTTCTTAGCGGTTCCCACCCTAGTTTTCTGTGCATCGTGCTTCAACCTTATATGTAAATTCGCTTGCGTACACTATGCTACACACGATACATTTACGGTGCCGGTGAAATTCGACAGCGTGGTCACAGCAGTTTCAATGGTCCCTTTACGGCACTGCGCACCCCTCGTGTAATTTCTCACCACCATATCTCAGCCGAGTCAGAGCTTGATAGCGTCACTGAATTTCACGGTAGAAATAGATGGGGGGGTTTTCCGCCAACGCTGCTTTCATTGACTGACGCTCGATATAATTCATTCACCCAAGTGTGAAAGTACTTGAAGTACCAAAAAGGTGTTAGCTGCAACTAGTCACAAGTAGTGCGTGAACAACGATGACAAAACGGAACGAGACGGCAACGATAATTCTAGCCGCGCGCTGAACACTGGATGCAAGTGAAAAAATAAGTGAAATGGGCAGCATATGTACTCCTGGAGTTTGTGTGCACGCTACGGCGGAACTTTGTGTCTAGAGTGCTTCTTTGGTTTCGTGCTGAAACTTGGCAGAACGCGGCTTGGGTCAGTCCTCCTTCCCTGATGAAACGTGCACTTTGGCTCGGAGCGCTTTCAGAGAGACGGGGCGTGAGACGCACCCTTAAAGCGCGTCGCTCATTGCCCCGTTCAGCTGTCCGCGTGCACCCTTACAATTTTCCGGTTCTTGGTTTTGGCGCACAAAACCCCACCACCTGTGGGTCATAATTCTTGTCTTCTCCAGCTAATAATTCTCGTGGATGCTGCAGAACCTGGAGCTCGGAGCTTTGCGCTGTGTTGCTGGCCCAAACGTCGTCTGCAGACTATCCGAAGCATCCGAGGGTATGCGCGACTTAACCCACAACCTGGTTCAACGCCTCGGCCTTGTGACCAGGCTCGCCTGTAACACTGTAGGACGGGCGCGCTACCTTTTCACCTTCACCTTTCCTGTGTCGTTGTCTCTCTCGAATCGCACCCAATGCTCTTCTCTGACGTAACCCCGCCTCCCTCTGACCATACATATCTGAATGCTTTTCGCAGCTCAAGCTGCAGTGAAAGTCCAGAGCTTCCAACGCAGGTGACGGCGCATCCTTTTCATAGAATTTGCGCTTTCACTCCCGCAGTACCTCCCTCGCGTGCCTGCGCCGCGTACGCTACGCTTTTGCCCCATTCCACGCTTCCTGCGTGAGCTACGCGCGGTGCACTCCGGTACTGCTAACTCCTTTACCCTCAGCACCTGTTACACCCCTGCGAAGGCAACGTACGGCGCGCACTTGCACTCACCACGTATGCGATGCTCCTGCGCGAAACTCGCTCTTCCATCACAAACTAACGCGGGCTGCGAGCAGATGGTTAACCAGTTCGTGGGCGAGTCGATAAAATGGCGTGGATCTCCCGACGACGACAAAAAGGTTCAGCCCGTCTCACTGACCCGGCCACTTGTCATATCACGTATCCCAGCAGAGAACGCCTGGCTCCTGCCTCCAGCCAATTGCCATCGCGTGCACCCCCTCTGAGCGCGCCCGGCTTTTGCCTACAATACCCGTCACACCTTGTGACTTGTAGGACCCGGTTCGGCATTTAAGATTCAAAAGCTACTATTGCTTATTATCGCTCCTACGATGGGCCGGCAGTAAAAATAACATTGCGGTATGGTCTCGTAGGGCACGTTGGGAAGTGCCACGTCAGTATGGTGGTTTGACTGGCCTCGAAGGGCACCTTGTGGCAGTGCCAGGTCAGGTTTCGGGTAGGGCCTCGCCTCGTGGTGGCGGCCTATGGCGGTGCACAGTCAGACAAGGACGCCAGCGCATGCGCTAGGCGGTCTTTAACCGGGCGCTGAGTTCCTATGTGGCGGTGCCGTCCAGGAGACCACGCCCTTCCTCAATATCTCCGCCACCGCACTTGAGCTCCCTTTCGTGGACAGTGCAAGATGGGGGCGTCCAGACACCGCCCACACTGGGGCTGCCATACCCCCTCCTGCCGAGAGTGCGACATTTCAACAAGGCCCGACAGATGTCCCAGCGGTGCAGGAAATCCAGGTGCGACGTTAGAATAGCCCACTGCAAAGGGGTGGCGCCACTGCCACGGCGCCGGCTGAGTGGCCCATCCAACTTTTTCCTCCCGCCCATCTTCTCTGCAAAGGGGTGACGAGAGGGTGCAGTGGCGAGGTGCTCGCTACAGCCTTTGAGTTTGGCAGGTCGAAGCCGTGACGTTTGCTGGCCTGCGCTAGGCGCTGGCCGGAGACCAGGTCGAAGCCGTGACGTTTGCTGGCCTGCGCTAGGCGCTGGCCGGAGACCAGGTCGAAGCCGTGGCGTTTGCTGGCCTGCGCTAGGCGCTGGCCGGAGCCCAGGTCGAAGCCGTGACGTTTGCTGGCCTGCGCTAGGCGCTGGCCGGAGACCAGGTCGAAGCCGTGGCGTTTGCTGGCCTGCGCTAGGCGCTGGCCGGAGACCAGGTCGAAGCCGTGACGTTTGCTGGCCTGCGCTAGGCGCTGGCCGGAGACCAGGTCAAGCCGTGACGCTGCTGGCCTGAGTGCCAGGCGCTGGCCGAGACCAGGTCGGCCGTGATTTATGCCAGCCCGCTTCAGGCGCTGGCCGGAGACCAGGTCGGCCGTGACGCTTGCTGGCCTGGCGCTAGGCGCTGGCCGGAGACCAGGTCGGGGGCCGTGACGCCAGCTGGCCCATGCGGCGCTACCGGGAGACCAGGCCGAAGCCGTGGCGTGCCGGGCCTGCGCCAGGCGCTTCGGCCGGAGACCAGGTCGAAGCCGTGACGTTTGCTGGCCTGCGCTAGGCGCTGGCCGGAGACCAGGTCGAAGCCGTGACGTTTGCTGGCCTGCGCTAGGCGCTGGCCGGAGACCAGGTCGAAGCCGTGACGTTTGCTGGCCTGCGCTAGGCGCTGGCCGGAGACCAGGTGCATCTCCAGGAGGGAGATAAAGGGCCGGCAGTCGGTTCAAGGTGAGATGAGATGAGGGCGGGCGAGCGCGCAGGAAGCTGCGGAGCGTCAAGTTAAGTTGCTCAAAAAGCAGATTAGTTTCCTGCTGTCGGAGGTTTGATTTCCCAACCGACCCATAGGGGAACAGAGATCCCCGTGGAGCAGTGCGCTCGCATTTGCAGTCCGGTGGTCCAGGTTGATTGTTTGATGACCCGAATCGAGCGCTGGAGCCCGAGCAGCAAAAAACCGATTCTGAGGTTTGGCAACAGTAAAACGTCAAAAGAGAGGTTGCTAGATAGGCGCCACTTCGTCACTGCTCGAACGACTGCCGCCGCCAACGAGATGCTAGCATGCACAGCACTGGGAGCAATCACGGAGGTATGAGGGGAGCTCAGACTGCTGGGCTTTGTTGTTGTGCAGACTCAGATGCGCGCTAGCAACGAGCGGCGTTTAGAGGCCGAGATCGCAGCTTTGCGAAGGGAGTCCGCCTCCCAAAACCTCCGCCAATGATGACATTGGAGCTTGGCCTCTCAGGCTGCCGAGACCGGTTCGTTTTGAAGAAAGTTTGGAGAAGCCTTCTACGTTCTGATGCAGGACTGAGAGTGAAAGATAGTTCATGAGTCAATCGTGCGTCTGCTTAGACTAAGCCTTCTGGTGTTGCGAGTTTGTGATTAGCTTATTACAGACTGTGTGCGCGCTAATGGGTTTGGACTTCCTTTGGTGACGGATCTCAAACCATTGAGCGAGGGATTTGCATCATAGAAAGCTGCCGTCGTAATCTACTCGGAGAATCAAAACAATTTCACACAAACTCTGTGTGTGGGTGTGTGCTGCTTTGCGTACTGGCGCATCGCTGTGAACGGGGACGGCCGCCGGATGGAAGTGGGTTTTTGGAGGCGGTTGTCCCTGTGGTGCCATTCTGGCGGGCACTGCCTCTTGGAGAGCTCGGTGGATTCGTCTGCCTTTGCTGCAAGGAGAGGCAGAGGGTGGTGAAGTCCACCTTCTGTGTTTTCCCTTGATTTTTGTGGGGAGCACTTAGGTGCCCGCATGTTTTCATTTTTTTACATGGGGTGTCCATGTTTTGTGGTGTGACTGCATTCATGGCATAACCATGGACCAACGGGTCCCATCCATCGACCGTGAGCCACTGGGGGCCATGCCAGCAGGGTCCGCTCACTCCGTAACCCAGAGACCAACAGTTGTTTGGCGATGATCGGTCACATCGTTTCATCTTTCCATGCTGCTTTGCATTTGGGTTGGGAATATGTATGAGTTTGTGGTATCTTGTCACGGCCCCGCCCTGCTCTTGATTTGCTTCTCACATCCACTGGGATGATGGTGGGCTGGCTTTTGTTGGCCGATCTCATGCCGTTCAGTGTGTGTGGCTTATCCTGGACCAATTCCTTTGGCATCATATAGCCATAGAAGATCGGCTGCACTGTGTACCCACGCCGGGGATCGAAGGGAGCAGGACACACTTCATGACACTTATCCGGATTTTCCAGAGCTCACCAAAGGAGAGTACGACCCCTTAAGCCTTATTGGGCGTCTTGAGCACCTCTGCAAGTGCACTAATGCTATGCCTTTGAAGCTGGTTCACATCTACCCCTTGAGCTGCCCCAACCGTCTCCCCCCGACCAAACCTACGCTGAGAGCCATCACCCTGCTCCCTGCTTGCCCCAAAGCCTTATCTCAAGAGAGCTTGTCCACTCACCACACATCCCGTGTTCTCAAGGGTTGTCCCACGCCGTTCTAGGGTGCATTGGCGCCTTGCTCAAAGCAGGGCCACTTCGAGCCACGTCAGGCCTAAAACATGTGGACAGCTGGCCCATGCGAGGCTCCGTCGCATGCTACGGTGCACCGCTTAGTGTAACCCTCCGTGTTTTATCGCAGATACCGTATCATCTCAATTTTGAGCTGACGTGCCATAAATGGCGACCGTTGGATTCTATCATATAAATGATTCATGTTATGTAGAAATAGATTTAGGTTGCCCGCGATTGGAAAATAAACCATGCCAAATGACGCTGTGCAATTCTATTCACAACTTGGATATGTTACGTGATACATTAGTCGGGAGAGATTGTAAAATTTTATTTTTGTACCGCTCACTAAAATTGCTATGATTTCTGCATTTACGAATCATGCGCACAATATGATCACTTCCATGAATCTCAAGTATTATGGAAGACATCGTGGCTATTTTGCGACAGGTTTTTCATGCAGGGCGATGGCTATTTTATGTGTTGGCCCATTCTCAAATGCATTTCGACATCGAAGAACAATTGAAAATGGGCATGTGCTGACCTTAGTGTGTGTGAAACTGTGAACAGTGTCTCCACCCGAATGACCTATCGTATGGCGGTCATTCGCGAATGACTCGCGTCTCGCCCTAATGCCGCGTACTACGGTAAGCTATCGCGTACACGAGTAAGTGCACAGTTTGAGGTTGGAAAGCGCTTAATTATGCGAACGAAGCGCTAGACGCTCAACTGCATGCAGCATACCCCTAAGCATTGTTACTTTAAATACATCAACGAAGTAAACATTACCCCCCATCGGTTCGTAACTCAAAAATAAGATAAAGACGCCATTTTGACTGGTGTGGGCTAGATTCTAAAGGGAGCCATTCCCTTTCCACCCCCCACCGCTATTTAGGATTATGATCTGTTTTGCACCTACGTATAGAGCAAGAAACACGGTGGCATACAACACGAAAAGGACGTTCCATCGGAACGTACTGACAAAACACACGCAGAAGACATCCCACCCAAACAACAGAAGACCAGGAAGGTACACTTCGCGGGAAGTGCGATCCCGCAAAAACATAAAACAAACAAACCACAAGAAGACGGGCTACCCGGCACTGCCGGCCCCCGCGCCAGAAACCCCGAGGGGACAGAATCTGGTAACAAAACACAAGTCCCGCAAGAGGAGCTGCGAAGGGCGCTGGACAGGCCCATCGACTACAGAAAAGTCGACGGAGCCCCAGCTGACAACATCCCGAGCCTCCTTGAGCACACCACATCGAAGAGCACAGAGACTCCGCTGGAAAAGGTGTCTAGAATCTACCAGCGCCGTCCTAAGGCCACGGAAAACCCAGAGGCCAGAATCTACCACACTGCCACCAAGTGGCACACCGACCGCAGGGAGGTTCTGGTGGCTGAGGACCCTCCCGCGCATGCCTTTAAACTGGGAGTGCCCGTGGTACGTGGGGAGAGACTCTCTCTCACCCACGTACGATCAGTCACGGGCAGCAGCCTGGACCCAAGCGACACAGGGCCCACAGGTTTCCCGTACACGGGCACCCCACAACTAAAAATAGTGGACCTGGACGAGAGCATCAAGGAAGTGCTCAAGTACCTGCGGTACTTGAACGCCCTTCTTTTTGAGGTGTCCGACTCACCGGAGAACGTAGTGTACGACCTCCGACACACGCACATCTGGCTCAACAGTGCGGGCAGGGTCAGGCAGATAGACCTTGCCTTCCAAAACAGACCTCTGGCAGCCTTTGTGCTGTTTAACCCAGTCTTTCGGCTCCCGCTACACGTGGTGCCGCAGGCGCATCAAACCTGCACCAGGGAGCAGCCAGTGCTCCCGTGCATCTACGTATGGTCCCCCTGGGCGCCGGTGGAGGGGCCGACAGCAGGACGCAGCGTCCTGGTCTACGGGCCACTGCTCAAGGGGAAAACCATAGAGGAAGTCTCAAACATCCTGGCGACCTCCGTCATCGAGAGACAGGAGGCAAGGCACGAGCTGGGGCACCTGGTCGACAGGATCCGAAAAGGTACGGTGAGAGAATCTCCGGAAGACGCGGCCCTCAGGGAGGTGCTGCTACTGGAGGCGGTCTCACCGGCAGCAGCGGAGCTCATCGTGCAACACCCGTACCCCTGGGGTGTGGCCACGACCACTTGCTGGCTACCCAGCAAGGAGGTCAGCGACGAGGTCGCAGCCCGGGAAGTGGCCATCGTGGACAGGAAGCAGGTACTGCACGACCATCACCGAGGCCACATCGTGCAGGCCATCGTAGAGCACATCGAGAAACTTACCGCCAACACCACTGCCCTCAAGGACACCGAAAACATCTTTGACTTCCACGTGCCGTCCCGGCAGTGGGCGCCTTCGACGCCTGGGGACCCATCGTCCCTGCTACAGTGGAAGCGCAACGGTGGTGGGTATGCAATCAACTACTACGCCATACTTGCGGAGAAGGCGTACGACGCGATCGCCAAGGCGGGAAAGCAGACGGTGAGAGTACTGGCAGGGGTAGACGACTCTGGCCGACGCATCTCCACCTCGATCACAGTCGAGGTGGGGAGGTGGAGCGCCCAAGGTGCGGGCACCAAACAACGTCAAACCCCACGGGCAGCACGCGGCAGGGAGGCGCGTGGGGGGAGAATCGACCAGATAGCCGAGGAGGTGGCCTCCCAGTTCATCAACAAAGTGGGGTCGAAGGCCGACGAGGTCTTCCAGCAGGCAGTGGCCACCAGCAAGCAGCCCACCCCCGAGACCAAGAAGCTGCTCAAAAACATCAACAAGCAACTGGAAAGGTTCAACGAGTCCAAGCCCGTCACACTGGACGAACTCCGAGACCTGCACAGGGAACAAGAGCGCAACGCTGGGGTGCGCCATACAGAAATCACTCAAGAGGTAAGGGGCTTCCATAAAACATACTAGGAAACCGGTGGTGCCATGGTGAACACCCTCAAGGCACTCACCGATCGACTGACAGGAGAAGGAAAACACCAGGCACCCGATCATCCGCTTCACTTCACGAAAAGACCGGCACCACAGACTGCAGAGGAGGACGATCAATACAGGGGCATCCCCTACACTGGCAAGAAACCCGACCCCAAGAGGAACCAGCCCCCGCCAAAGAGACCAGCAATCAACACGGGGGGCCGGGCGATCGACGCCGAGCCACCGGCGAAGCGGAGGGCACATGGGGGCGCACAGGCGGCAGCACAAGAGGGGGCACAATCTGAGAGCCCCCGATCTGCCCCGCCACTCACTAGAAAGGTGAGCAATCATACAACCCCCTGCCCTGCTGACCAACTCGCATCACAAGCCACCACACCCTGCCAGTGGGATCACACCCCCACGGCACTAACAAATAACATCTGTGCTGCAGAGGACCAAGGAGGCAGCAGGACTGCAAGACAGAGTGGCCTAACAGAGCCAGCCACAGGGCCCCATCGCAAGAGAAGAGATATAGGAAGCAGACCCAGTAGAGTTAGCCTGAACTTACAAACCATGGTAATATTTATGTTGTCTCTACCTGCCAATGCAACTGCCACTGACAAATACTGTGAATACATGCACCCAGCATGCATTTCCTACATTGACCATACCGGGGGACCGAGCATTAACCACACACCGTTCGAATGGAAAATGTCAATTCACTATAATAACTTACAACAAACTAACCAAAAACTAATAGCAACACCCCGACAGGCAAAGAGTCCACACCACTCTTGGGTTCACCCTGACGACACACCAAACAATTGGAATGATGCTACCTCACAATACTCACACCCTCATGCCAGTGGCAAGCAAAACAGAAAGCACCAAAGGGACAGCAGGTGCGGGTACACGCCAGTGATTACGAAGGTCCTACCCAAACATTTCAGCCGAAGAAGGGCAACATTACCACCCAACTGGCTAAACCATAACTGTACTAATACAAATAACCCTACAATAACCCTAAGCAAAAAAGATACAAATGACAGTGCACAACCCAAATTACTGGGAATAAAACTGAAAAACCTCGGGGGAAGACTCAGGGGGGTGGAAGGACTGCATACACAAAATACAAGAGCAAAATTCCAATGGTCGACCACAAACGAATTCCTAAAAATGCTCTACGTTAAATTCGGAAAAACCGGAGAACATAATGAAACCCAGCAAAATTTTTGCACCACCACGGGACAACAAAACAAAAACACAGCCCACCTTGGAAATACCATTAGGGGAGTTACAGCAAGTGATTTAGGGCAATGTAACGCTGTAACTATAAACCCAACAATTGGAATGCATAGACACGAGAAAGGCAGAGCAGCAGCAACCCAATGCGAATACCCCCACCAGTTGACAGTAGCATTACCACCCACC
>LGRX02005695.1:0-25898 GCA_001247695.2 Cymbomonas tetramitiformis
TTTCGCAAAATAGGGCTCCCATACTTAAGCCCATACTTAAGGAGTGTAACGCGTCGGTCCGCGTCGACGCCTGCGTTTTCACATACTTAAGAAAATTTAAATTTTTTCTTCATACTTAAGGAATATACACCGACTGCCCCTTCCCCCCCTAATCAGGGACTCAGGGGGTATAACCCAGTCGCATGTGAGTTTCAAACGTGCGTCAGAGAGACGAACCCAACGACCGAGCTTGACAATCGTATACGATTGTCACACGTGAGTCTGGGTGTCGGACCTAGTGCTCCAGCTTGTCGTGGGGGGCATACTACTCCACCTTGTTGGAGTCCGTGGAATTCGATAGCCTTATGCAGATTCGACAAATTTGCCTGGCGATGAACCGGCAGAACTCAACAAAGCACTTGTTGTGCGTGCAAGGTCGTATTCGTTCATTGGAGGATAAGTGGGTTAAAGGCGTCCTTACTCAGGCAGAGTTTGGAGATGGTCGCGAATTAATGCAAACAGTTCGTGCTGGCGCGACAGGATGGCTTCCACAGAGGGGCATCCCTGCAACGGACACCCACCGTCCAGATAAGGTAAACCATGGGGGGGGTTTCGCGCAAACGCCCTGCGGAACTTCCCTCGGAAGGCGTCGCCTCCAAGAAGACGCGCACTGCCTCGGCGGTGCCACCTGCCTCTGCGGCAAGACCTACCTCGGCGGCACGTCCTGAGCGTACTTTAGTTCGCGTTTACCCGGAAGCTGGTGGGGACTTCCAACCTTCCCTGCTTCACGTCATGCGGGCAGGCACTAACGGTAAATGCTATGGACGGAAGTCTAATGGTTCTCGTCACGACATCCCAATCGCGAAAGGGCAGCTGACTATTGGGTACACCGGAAGCTTGACCTATTATTTTCCAGGAAAAAACTTAACGCTTCAAAAGGGTCAAGTTCGCGAAGTGAGGACCACTCCCCCGATCCGGATGATTATATTCTGCTCGTGGAAATGTGTTCAAAACCCATGGTATTGTTGTCACGTTTCGATGCCTGGACTGCCCGAGGGGGGGGCGAACCGTGTACCCAAACTTATTGCTGTTGCACCAGACACAAAGATCCTGGAAAGTGAGGAGACTCGTCTATGTTCACTTGGTGTTTGCGTTGCCCATGAGGATGTGACCCCAGAAGAGGCTCGAGGACATCTGGTGAGATCGGAGAATTCGGAGATGGACGTGGAGGAGAGACTTCGCAACGGTGTTAAGGTGAAAGCGAGTGGCAAGGGTTTCCTGACGAAGAAGATAGCGAATTTCTATACCGCGCTCCACAGCATGGTTAAGACCGATAACCTTGCACTGACTCAAATCCGGAAATGTGTTCCTGGTGGTGCAACCGTGTATAACTTCCGAGTTTGTCACCCTGATTCCGATGGCCGTGAATACCTCTTGGAGTTTGGACGAGAATACCGTTGTTCGTGTCCGTGTTTTCGAGAAATGGCGAGGACCCGACCTGCTCCCTGCAAGCATTTCCTTTGGCTGTACTCCGAGATATTCCAAATTCCGATCATTACGAGTGTGGGATACCTTCACGAGCCATCTCTACTATCCTCAGAAGTTCGCAAAATACTGTCTTATTATCCTGGAATTCCGGACAACTTCGATCTCTAGTTGCTTAGCTAGAATACAAACGTAAACCTGTTTGGAGTTGACGGCTGAGCTAATGCGGAAGTCTGGCGCGTTAACGTTCCGTGAATGAGTAACGTGGAATGATGCCAAGTGTAAGCGGGAAGGTCCCTAAGGATGGAGAACTGTAGGACACAGTTTTTGCCGCAGCACAAGAATGGTGCTCAGAGGTAATTACTCATAGCAGCTTGTAGTGATCGAGAACACCGATGGGAAAGTCTTACGCGAGTCGAGAAGGTGCAGTTACACTGCGTTAGTATTGAGGTGCAAGATTCGCCTAAGGAATGTTTTGCATGAGTCGAGAAGAGACAGCTACACTGCCTTAGTATTGAGGTGCAAAAATTGCCAAACTGAGTGATCGAACGGTAACTATGTTATAAGAAATTTGCTCTGAAATGTTTCACGTGTACTTTTGGTGTCTTTCATGAAAAGTTATTGTCTTTGACGTATACTCTTAAAGCCTTTGATAAAAAAATGTATGAATAAAGGGGTGTTCTACATACCAATTTCCCAACTTGTGCTTGTAAGGAAACGCATAAGAACGAGCCAAGTAATATCACAAAGTTTACCCGCAACCCCCGCCCCCCCCCAAAAAAAAATCCATGAATACAAAGGCATTTCGTCCATGCAAAACCGGCCCACAAGCGTATGCTCCGAAGGTATCATTTTGAGAGATTTGCCAAAAACAAATTAGAATTTTCAAAAAAATTACCCCGTAACCTCGGCAGATGTGTAAAATGGGCATGTTATATATTTTACAGTGTATGCATTTTCATATACGTTATTCAAAAAATTGTGTATACCATTGCATGTATTAGCACCCTCATCCATATTCGAATATGATTAACCGTACGGTCGAAGCTTGACAATCGTATACGATTGTCACACGTGAGAGAGAGCCGAACTTAGCGCCGAGATCGTGTATCCTATTGCGTGTATCCTATTGCACTCGAGAACTTGTGTGCTTCCGTATGTTCTATGTCGAGGCACGTAGGGGGCCTAAGTTGTGTCTTGTGTGTAAGTTACGGCACATAACTACCGTAGATAAGTAATAAGAAATGTCGACATTATAGGGTTTATTGTACGATTATGTCCCGGTTGTACGGTAATGCTATTTCTACATAATGCATTACGCATTACTCGTAAATCTCAAAACCTTGGAAACACGTGTTTACGCGTAAATTACGTCGGGGGAGGTCACGTTTATCCGAACATAGGTCCGAACCAGTTTTGAAATCTAACGTAGAGCAAAATAACATATGTAAAAAATCTGAAATCAAGCATTCCAAAAACTGATATCTGAAATCTAACGTAGAGCAAAATTAGCAAAAAAAAATCTAGAAAATTAGCAAAATTTTAAAAATGGAATCCCCCTCCCCACTCTAAGCGGCAACTCGGAATCCCAAGTCGGTATCCCCCTCCCCACTTACCCACTTTTTCGGGACCAGGAGTGAGGGCAAGATTTTTTTTAAAAAAACCCTCTATTATAATACAAGCTGCAGATACAAGCTGGTAGTCCTCCCCCCGGCCCCCGACTTCATTTCCAAACTCGAGTCCAAGTCGGTAGGGGGGAGGGGGGGCTCGTAGTGGAAGTGGGCGAGATTTTTTTTAAAAAAGCTCGTCTTATTGTTATAAGTAAAATAAAAATTATAATCCGTCACAATAGTCTGCTTCGTACTTGCTAGCTATTCTATTGCAAGGAAACTCCACGACAACTGCATCAATCGAATGTCGGAGTGAATGCGCATCAAAGCCGGGTAGAGGCTATAAATTGACTTCTGAACTGGTCTGACAAGTTTTGGCGTAACATCGATTTTCCTGCGAATCCTGCGATATCTCGTGCGAATAAACACTGAGGCAGCGACTACGCCAGGCGTGCACGATTGTCAAAACTGACCACGACGTCAGGCTCGGACTAGCTTTTGACAATCGTATACGATTGTCAAAGCTTGCGACTACGAAAGGGGGCCGGACCTAGCGCCCAAGCTTCACAATCGTATACGATTGTCACGCGTGAGTCAGGGGGCCGGACCTAGTAGCGCCCAAGCTTCACAATCGTATACGATTGTCACGCGTGAGTCAGGGGACCGGTCAAAGCTTGCGACTACGGCAGGCTCGGACTCAGCTTTGACAATCGTATACGATTGTCAAAGCTTGCGACTACGGCAGGCTCGGACTCAGCTTTAACAATCGTATACGATTGTCAAAGCTTGCGACTACGACGGCAGGCTCGGACTCAGCTGTGACAATCGTATACGATTGTCAAAGCTTGCGACTACGGCATACGATTGTCAAAGCTTGCGACTACGGCAGGCTCGGACTCGGCTTTAACAATCGTATACGATTGTCAAAGCTTGCGACTACGGCAGGCTCGGACTCCGAAGCTTTGACAATCGTATACGATTGTCAAAGCTGGCGACGTTTTTTTAAGTCTAATTCTTGAGTCTGTAGAAAAGCTGGGTTTGACAATCGTATACAATTGTCAAAGCTGGCGACGTTTTTTTAAGTCTAATTCTTGAGTCTGTAGAAAAGCTGGGTTTGACAATCGTATACGATTGTCAAAGCTGGCGACGTTTTTTTAAGTCTTAGAATTCTTGAGTATGTATAGAAAAGCTCCAGGGGTTTGACAATCGTATACGATTGTCAAAGCTGGCGACGTTTTTTTTATTTTTAATTCTTGTCTGTATAAAAGCTGGGTTTGACAATCGTACACGATTGTCAAAGCTGGCGACGTTTTTTTTTTTTTGTGTCTAATTCTTTCAGAGTCTGCAGAATTAAGCTGGTTTTGGCAATTGGTTGCGAATTTCAAAGTTGACTAAACTTCACTATATTATGTGCGGAATGCAATCTTCATGCATACATTCTTCGAAAAATTTAGCACGGTTTTGCCCCATTCTATTTATTTTTTAGGTTATTCATGCATACATTCTTCGAAAAATTTAGCACCGGTTTGCCCCATTCTTTTTTATTTTTTAGGTTATTTATGCATACATTCTTCGAAAAACTTAGCACCGGTTTGCTCCATTCATTTTATTTTTTAGGTTATTCATGCATACATTCTTCGAAAAACTTAGCACCGGTTTGCCCCATTCATTTTGTTTTTTAGGTTATTCATGCATACATTCTTCGAAAAATTTAGCACCGGTTTGCTCCATTCATTTTATTTTTTAGGTTATTCATGCATACATTCTTCGAAAAACTTAGCACCGGTTTGCCCCATTCATTTTGTTTTTTGGGTTATTCATGCATACATTCTTCGAAAACTTGGTTGCAGGCTTTTTGGGGGTCTAACGTCTAAGTCTTTTAGAGTCTGCGGAAAAGCTGGTTTTGACAATCAGATTGATATTCAGATTTTTTACATCTGTCATTTTGCTCTACGTTAGATTTCCATTTTTCAAATTTTGCTAGTTTTGCTCTACGCTAGATTTCAGATTTCCTTTTTTGGAATGCTTGATTTCAGAGTTTTTACATCTGTCATTTTGCTCTACGTTAGTTTTCAATAATAAGGGGCGTAACTAGTTGGGCCCGTTAACTAGTTAGACCCAGTTACCACCAGTTATTGTTACTAGCTAGTTAATCAATTTCATTTTTATTAACTAACTGACCCTAGCTAGTTAATCAATAAAATTTGCAGAACTGTCCGTTCGATATAGGTATATCGCGCTAAAAAAAAGCCTTTAGATACTAAGGGGCGTACAAAGAAGAAACTGTCCTGGGCATCTCCGCGATTTACATCTGTCATTTTGCTCTACGTTAGATTTCCATTTTTCAAATTTTGCTAGTTTTGCTCTACGCTAGATTTCAGATTTCCTTTTTTGGAATGCTTGATTTCAGAGTTTTTACATCTGTCATTTTGCTCTACGTTAGTTTTCAATAAGGGGCGTAACTAGTTGGGCCCGTTAACTAGTTAGACCCAGTTACCACCAGTTATTGTTACTAGCTAGTTAATCAATTTCATTTTTATTAACTAACTGACCCTAGCTAGTTAATCAATAAAATTTGCAGAACTGTCCGTTCGATATAGGTATATCGCGCTAAAAAAAATTTAGCACGGTTTTGCCCCATTCTTTTTATTTTTTTGGTTATTCATGCATACATTCTTCGAAAAATTTAGCACCGGTTTGCCCCATTCTTTTTTATTTTTTAGGTTATTTATGCATACATTCTTCGAAAAATTTAGCACCGGTTTGCTCCATTCATTTTATTTTTTAGGTTATTCATGCATACATTCTTCGAAAAACTTAGCACCGGTTTGCCCCATTCATTTTGTTTTTTGGGTTATTCATGCATACATTCTTCGAAAACTTGGTTGCAGGCTTTTTGGGGGTCTAACGTCTAAGTCTTTTAGAGTCTGCGGAAAAGCTGGTTTTGACAATCAGATTGATATTCAGATTTTTTACATCTGTCATTTTGCTCTACGTTAGATTTCCATTTTTCAAATTTTGCTAGTTTTGCTCTACGCTAGATTTCAGATTTCCTTTTTTGGAATGCTTGATTTCAGAGTTTTTACATCTGTCATTTTGCTCTACGTTAGTTTTCAATAATAAGGGGCGTAACTAGTTGGGCCCGTTAACTAGTTAGACCCAGTTACCACCAGTTATTGTTACTAGCTAGTTAATCAATTTCATTTTTATTAACTAACTGACCCTAGCTAGTTAATCAATAAAATTTGCAGAACTGTCCGTTCGATATAGGTATATCGCGCTAAAAAAAAGCCTTTAGATACTAAGGGGCGTACAAAGAAGAAACTGTCGGCATCGACAGCTTCAAAAAGCGGTCCTCGAGGTGAGGGTGGAAATGTTTCGATTAAGCTTACCCGAAAGATGTACTTCGCTTATTGTGCAAGAGCTCGCCTATTACTGAGATGTAATAGGTTTTCATTAATAATAGGAATAATAAGTACCTCGCGTTGCCAGTAATTATGACATCTGGCACAACTAATACGTATACCCGAATGGGTCGATTTTGACCTCGAATGTGCAAAATTTAATGCCGCATTATCCAAATACTCAATTTTGGCAATACAGCAACCAGTTAAACCACCAGTTAACTAGTGCAAAAAAAGCAATTAACGCTTTGTAGCTAGTTAATCAATTTCTTATTTACTTACTAGCTAACCCCAACCAGTTAATCAATTTGCACTAATCACTTCCAACCAGTTGGACCTCAGGTCAACCGGTTACGCCCCTTAGTTTTCAAAACTGATTCGGACCCCCCCACCCCCCCATATTATTGTTGTGGGGTTCGGTGTAAGTTTTTTACTAACAACAAAACAATTACAAATAAATTCGTTTGGGAAACAGTTTTGACAATCGTACACGATTGTCAGACCTGTGTATCGCGTGTTCATTAATAATTTCTATATAGCCCGTATAGACCGGACTAGGAAAGAATGGGAAATGATCCTCCTAAAGGCCTCAAGCGATTTAAATATTGCCCAGGAGGGCATGGGCGGATGCAAAAAATCACAGGGCTACTGCCTGACTCACGTTTGATAATCGTATACGATTGTCAAGCTCTGTCGTTGGGTTCGTCTCTCTGACGCACGTTTGACACTCGCATACGACTGGGTTATACCCCCTGAGTCCCTGGTTAGGGGGGGAGGGGGGAGTCAGTGTATATTCCTTAAGTATGAAGAAAAAATTTAAATTTTCTTAAGTATGTGAAAACGCAGGCGTCGACGCGGGCCGACGCGTTACCCTCCTTAAGTATGGGCTGCGAAGTATGGGAGCCCTATTTTGCGAAATCTTAGAATGTTAAGAATGTTTGGTCCGGTCCGTCCAGTCCGTCCAAAGCCCCGGATGATGAGACCCGGGTGGACAGGGCCCGGACGAATTTGGACGGACCGACTGGACCGATATGAATCCCCTGACAACAGCGGCACACAAGAGGTCCGAAACTGCGCCAAGATCCTTAAACGCTTGTTGACGGACGAGCAGCTGGAAACGATTTTCCCCATTTCGGGGAACAAAAGTCAACTGTCCGGAACGGGGTCGGAGGTGTTGCTCACTCCCGATATCATTGAGAACCGTTTTGAACACTACACGCCGGACGACGCGGCGTGTTACCGCAACCTGGCGTCGTGGCAATTTTTGAAATCGGTGACGCAAACCCAGTTCGTGGATAAGCGGGAGGAGGCGGAGAAACGAGGCACAAAACCAGGATTGTATGATATTTTCACAATGGTGAACGCGGCGGAGAAGAAGGAGGAGGCGAAGAAGGAGGGCGAGTCGGAGTTCGAGTCGGAGGAGGAGGCGAAGAAGGAGGGCGATGGGGAGGAGGAGGAGGAGGAGGACGACCAAGAGGACGAAATTGAGATCCACTGCGCACAGCCCGCCGCAGAGGACCCAGAGAAGAAGTACACGACCTTCGCAACTAACAACGGTTTTGAGGTGATCTACAAGGTGGACGAGGAAGGGGTCCAGCAGCCCGCTGGACTCGAGAAATCGGACGAGGACAACGACCGGTTGGTTCTCTGGAACTACGCAGAGAACTTGCTGCAGAAGGCGGTGCTCACATTGGTGCGAGTGCATCAGTATTTCCCGCATTCTGATAAGCATCTGGTGCATGTCAATAAAGAGTTCCAAGTCCCCAAGCAACCGGCGGAAGAGACCGTCGACTTTGATATGGAAAACTACCGCATCCTGAAGAGGGTGTTGGCGCCAGCAGCAGCCCTGACAGAGCCAGCAGCGGAAGCAGCAGAAGCAAATGCAGAAGCAGGAGCAGCAGCAGCAACAGCCCCAGCAGCAGAAGCAAAACCAGAAGCAGCAGCAGCCCCAGCAGCAGAAGCAAAAGCGGAAGCAACAACGAGAGAGCGGCGGCAGCCCGGCCGTGAAGCAAAACCGGAAGCGACGGCGGCCAGCAGCCAAGTGACCCACGGCGACGAAGCAAAAGCGGCCGCGGCAAGCGGCGGCAAGCGGCCGGCCAGAAGCAAGCGGCGACAGCGGCGCTTATGGACACAGGCATGAAGCAAAACAGAAGCCGAGCCGACGCGGCCCGGCCCGACCCAATGAGCGAGAAGCGAAGCGGGAGAAGCGACGGCCGACCCCAGCCTTGACGGGGATGGATCGCCGGCCGGCGGCAACGACGGCCCGGCACACACGGAAAGTCTGACGGCGAGACCGTCAAGCCAGAACTTGCTGGGAGGAAAGGCCGGTGGATGAGAAGGAAACGCCATCGCCGGTGAGGACGACTGTCCAATATCCGTGTGTTAATGCCCGAAGGATGGGAGAGGGACATGGAAACGGAAGGGTTTTGCGTGGCACGGGTTGAGGGCGTCGAAGTTTCCCTCGGGGCACGATGGATGCGTGACCGGGGAGTGGTTGAATAACTTCGCCGACACGAATTCGGAGGACCGGGATGCACGCTACGGCGGGTAGTAGGTGGATAGGAGACGTGGATCGGAGGTGTTTTCTGGGGAGGATGATTGCGGAGGTAGGGAGGCAGGTCATTGCAAACCCAGGGTGGAAGCGCACGACCGTGCGACCGGACGTACTTCGCAAGGGGAAAGGTGGGATGTCTGCGTTGCTGACGCTGCCCGGGGCTGATCTGCAGAGCCCGCATTTAGACGGCACAGAACTCTCCTTAATTTTTTGCTTCACTCCAGGGTACCCAGTGGGGATATTTCCGGGTTCTCACATGCGGTGTGGTGCAAGAGTCCCTTTTTGTAGGGCAGGCATACGAGGTATTAATGTTCCGGCGTGGGGTTTTCCACTTTGGGGAAGCCTACCCTGGCTGTTCCTGGCCGACGATTCCGTCGAACGCCGTAAAGCTGGGGCCGAACGTCCGTCGGGGGCACATTCGTACGTGGATAGGTCATCGGATGTGCCCGTGTACAACCTGACAGAGTTTACGGTGGAGTACGCAGCTCGCCGGCGAAGCAGGCGCTTGGAAGGCGAGGACGTTGCCAACCTCTTGGGCGTCGACTACAACGTCATCTTCGACGGGGGCCTCGCAATGTTGGGCTCCGAAGTGGTCATCCTCCATTCTTCTGTCACGGAGGAGAAGGTGGAGGTCGGCGTGATGGAGACGGGCGCCCTCAAGACGGTGCCCAGGGCGGAGCTGCAGCCGGTGACGAAAGCGGGCATTCCCGTGAAGGGGAATTTCGTCACCCGGTTTTACGGGCCGAAGAGCGGCCTTATGGACACGGGCATCAAGCTGCAGGTGTTCGGGGGCGGACATGCTGTACCCCGACAAGACATCGGGCCTGGTCTGCACGGGAATGCCCGTGCTCCTGAAAGAGGACTACGAAAACCTGCCCATGGCGCATGGTGGGGTGCTGCGCCTGGGGTATGTGCTGCGCACCAACGGCGGCCAGACGCAGGGCCTGGTGTTCCTGCAAAAAAGCTCGGGGTTTGAGGGGTGGGACTTCCAGGTGCTGCAGTTGCCATTGGGACGTGGATCGGAGGCTCTGCTGGTGAGGGACGAGAAGTTCATGGCCCTTCACCCCCGCGGCAGCAGCAGCAGCAGCAGCAGCAGCAGAAGCTCCCAGGGACGTCAGATTGCCTTGACGCAGGCTGACCTGGAGAAGGAAAAGCGCAGCTTGATGGCGTTCCGGTACGCCTTTTCTCAGGCAATGGGCGTGATCATTCAGCGGACGCGGGATGCGGCCAAGATGACCGTGGCGCAGATCAGCCGCGAGGGGGCGGGCGGTGGGGGAAAAGGTGGGGCGCTGACCACCAAGACCCTGCAAAGGGGTATGGCCAGGGAGGTGATCACCTTCAAGTGGTCAGGCAACCAGGAAGACGCATGCGACTTCCCGAAGGCTGAGGAGCAGAAGGCCAAGAGCGCGCAGAAGACAAGGGCGAGGAGCGTGAGCGGCCACAAGCGGCAGCGGGACCAGAAGGTCGCGGCGGAGGAGGAAAAGGCGAAGCAGGCGAAATTGGAGGAGCATGCGGAGAAGATGGAGTACGCCGAGAAGCTCCGCCTGACCGAGCTGAAGGTGAAGCAAGCGGAGGAGAAGGCGCGGAGTTTGGAGAGGGCGATCGGGAGAGCCACTCCAGCTCGGGGGGCCACGGAGGAGCAGGTGAAGCAGGCCGTGCTCTTGAAGGAGAAGGAGCTCCGGGCGGAGTTGGCGGAGGCCGAGCGGCAAAAGAAGGCGAAGGTGTGCGAGGAGCTTCGCCGTCAGTTGGAGCAGCAGGGGAAGGAGCGGCTCCAACTGACGGCCGAGTCCGCGGAGGAGCGAGGCCGGCGGTTGGCGGCTGAGCATTTCACCGCGCTGCTGGGGGAGAAGGACGAGAGACACACGTCCGACCTCAAGCAGGCGTTCGCCTGCAACGCCGACCTGGCGAAGGAACAGCTGAGCAGACAGGGCGCCCATATGGCGCTCATGTTCAACATGTATTCGCAGTTCACCAGCCTGGCGGCCGGGCGGTCGGGCCAAGGGGAGAACTCCGCCGCCCACGAAGGTATGGTGGCGTGTACCCAGCACCTGCTGAGCAACACGGAGCAGGGAGGCCAAAAAGGGAAGCTCAATGAGCTCATGGCTCCCCCGGCGGTCCCCGGAAAAAGGACCCCGGAAAAACCACCGCACAAAAAGATACGCGCAGACAAGGTCCGCGAATTTTTAACGGCTTGCCAGAAGGCTGCAAAACAACTCGCAGCCGATCTGAAGAGCGAGAACGAGGATACGGTGGCGGCTGCGGAGATCGAGCTCAACATCCACAAGAAGATCGTCTCGGGGGGTGTTGATCCCGAAGAAGGTGATGAGGGCAAGTCCGAGAAGATCCTCGAGCTTTTCCACTCGATGGCGGGGAAGTAGTTGCTATTTAGTTTTGCTATTGTTTACTACTTGACAGTACACTTCAAAATAAGTGCATCCCATAAGCATTTGTTGCTGACTTGTTTGCCACAAGTATCCGTTCTTGACTTGTTTCCCATGCATGCACAGCTCATGATCATGTTTAGTATCATTTCATAAGCATATAACAAACTATAACTCAAACCACTCCGAACTTGCTATCTGTTTCGCACGATCACGGGTTAGTCTGGTACATACGTAAGGAAACCCTATCCAATTCAAGCGACACACGGCCGTACGGGGCACCCGGAGATGAACCAACGACATTCCGGTCACTCATGATCATTTTGGAAGCATTTCATAAGCATATAACAAACTATAACTCAAACCACTCCGAACTTGCTATCTATTTCGCACTATCACGGGTTAGTCGGGTACATACGTAAGGAAACCCTATCCAATTCAAGCGACACACGGCCGTACGGGGCACCCGGCGATGAACCAACGACATTCCGGTCACTCATGATCATTTTGGAAGCATTTCATAAGCATATAACAAACTATAACTCAAACCACTCCGAACTTGCTATCTGTTTCGCACTATCACGGGTTAGTCGGGTACATACGTAAGGAAACCCTATCCAATTCAAGCGACACACGGCCGTACGGGGCACCCGGCGATGAACCAACGACATTCCGGTCACTCGTGATCATTTTGGAAGCATTTCAAACCAAAAACAAAAAGAAAAAAATTGGAAGGAGTGGCGTCTTCCAATTTCGAGCGCTCGTCGTTCTGCCATGGGCGGCCGCAGCTTAGCGCCACTGCTGGGGCAGCTCGCTGCCGTGGGCGGCCACAGCTCAGCGCCGCTGCTGGGGCAGCTCGCTGCCATGGGCGGCCGCAGCTTAGCGCTGCTGCTGGGGCAGCTTGCTGCCGTGGGCAGCCGCAGCTCAGCGCCGCTGCTGGGGCAACTTGCTGCCGTGGGCGGCCGCAGCCCAGCGCCGCTGCTGGGGCAGCTCGCTGCCGTGGGCGGCCGCAGCTCAGCGCCGCTGCTGGGGCAGCTCGCTGCCGTAAGCGGTCGCAGCTCAGCGCCGCTGCTGCGGGGGCAGCTCGCTGCCGTGGGCGGCCGCAGCTCAGCGCCGCTGCTGGGGCAGCTCGCTGCCAGCTCCGCAGCTGGGGCAGCTCGCTGCCGTGGGCGGCCGCGTGGGCTCAGCGCCGCTACTGGGCCAGCTCGCTGCCGTGAACGGCCACAGCTCAGCGCCGCGGCTGGGGCAGCTCGCTGCCGTGGGCGGCCGCAGCTCAGCGCCGTTGCTGGGGCAGCTCGCTGCCGTGGGCGGCCGCAGCTCAGCGCCGCTGCAAGGGCAGCTGGCAGCCGTGGGCGGCTGCAGCTCAGCACCGCTGCTGGGGCAGCTCGTTGCCGTGGGCGGCCGCGGCTCAGCGCCGATGCTGGGACAGCTCGCTGCCGTGGGCGGCCGCGGCTCAGCGCCGCTGCTGGGGCAGCTCGCTGCCGTGGGCGGCCGCAGCTCAGCGCCGATGCAGGGACAGCAGGTTGCCGTGGGCGGCCGCTGCTCAGCGCCGCTGCTGGGGCAGCTCGCTGCCGTGGGCGGCCGCGGCTCAGCGCCGCCGCTGGGACAGCTCACTGCCGTAGCGCCGCTATATGCACTAGAGGACGGCCACATGACGAACATTACATCTTGACTGGTAGTATATATGTTACGGCATAAGCGCGCCGCGGGCGCACTTGTGCTGGCACTAGCGCGCCTGGCGCGCTCTGTCGTGCTGGTTCTGAACTTGGACTGAAGGTATGCGCGCGCCTACGAGCATGAGCGCGCCGATACCTCCCGCAACCACCACCCGTATAGATTTCTCTGGTCTCGACCGCACGGGTCCTATAAAAGTTTCGAGACCTATGTTATCATATTTAATGTCTCGAGCTGCTGTTTCTGCAGTGTCTTATCAAAATTTGAATTCGAGGTCATCTTGACCTTCAAAATATTGTCTGAAGTAGCGTACACCCCCATGCATACCCCTACAACCCCTCGTCATACCCCGCCACCTCCTCGCGTACACCGTCCCGCATGCACACCCCTACGACCCCCTCCCAATGCCATGCCGTCTCCTCTTGCACCCACATGCCCCCTTTGTTATGCCCCGCCACCTCCTCGCGACACCCCATACACACCCCTACAAACCCCTCGCAATGCCACGCCACCTCCTCTTGCACTCACATGCACATCCCTACACCCCCCGCGGCATGCCCACCTCCACCTCCTCCTCGTACACCCCATACATACCCCTACCACCCCTTGATATGGTCCACCACCTCCTCTTACACCCCATGCACACCCCCAAACCCTCGCCATGCCCCACCACCTCCTCGTACACCCCCATGCACACCCCTACAACCCCCTCATAAACAACCTAGGCGCGCTCAAGCTAAAAGAAAGCGTGCATATGACAACATAACCGGCGTGCATATGCCCTGACATACATGCATATATTGCATTCATGCAAACGACGGAGGTCGAACAAAAGGCGAATCACAATTGTCGTCCTTGACCAAACTTATGTCACCAAATGAGTAAAGCGCCGCGTATGCCAAGCCATTTCAGGCGTTGTGATGGTCTGGGCGTCTGAGCTCACTGCATGTTATTACTTCGAATCTGCAGTTTCTAAAGTTTCACAGGTTGCATATATCACACGCAAAACGTTCATTGATCGATGAACCGTCTACATGACGAGATATGCAACTGTGTAAATCATGAAAACCGCTGGCAGTTGTCGAAGGAACTTTGTTGTATCGATGTTGTTATACAGACCTTCCCCCTAGTCGGATTTACTCTACACGGCGATGCAAATATTGATTCGACTTTCTGCCGCTATGATACACATATTTACAACCACACCCTACATGCATGTCGTAAAAGATAGGTCTAGAACAATTTATCCGTACTGTATACCGCGCCCAATGATATGGACATTTCCACTACAAATGATTTTATCAGAACATTTTACTGTGCATTTCTTGATAGTACTCTAATATGTTTTTGATATTCTGCCAATACCCATTCCCGCCAAAGGATTATCATAAGTGGCGCTTCGGGGGGCTCCTGCCTCCATATCGCCGTCCCCACTACTTGAACGCACTCTCCCTGTTCCAGACGAGCTTATATTTTTTGATCTAACCTTTTTAATACTTGGCTTGGCATCCCCGGATGACGATTCCTGTATGGACATGCTCCACCCCTTCCCAGTAAGAGGCACAACAGCACCCCCTCGAACTATGCAACTTCCACAGTGGTGAGGTTAACTGGCCATGCCGGAGACTTTAGAGTTTGCATCATTGACCGAGATCGCGTTCCCCCAACAATAAGAGGATGCTCCTGCTGCTCGGAGTGAGCTTCGAAGTTCACTCACGTGGAAGGAGACACAAATAGACAGTTATTCTCACCATGTCCCAATTGCAATTTGCACAGTATAGGCGATACATGCGAGTCAAAGCAATCAGAGGGGCGCCAGCACGCGTGGAGGTAAGCTCTTCCTATCAAGTCGCATCGCGTGCCACAGTAGAGCATGCTCAAGGCGACGCAGTGCACTTCCGCACTAAACTGCTCCTGCGCGCAACACAAGCTTGCCATAGCTGGTCATCGCACCTGCGTTCGTCGATACTGGAGCAGCCCAAAAGTCAGGAGAGCCACAATGGCCACCGCACCCAACACACTCCCTGCGTGCCACGTGGACGGAACCGATCCGACCGTGCTTCAGTTACCTCCGTGGTTATAACTGGGGCAAACTGCGTTTGGTAGGAGGTGAATGTGGCATCCTCGCCTGGGTGACAAGTTGGAATATATACAGAACACTTCAGTGCTGCTATTGCAAAAATATCTGCAATTTCAGATACCCTCCGCGCAAAGTGAGGAACACCATCGATGAAGTGAGAGGAAGCGCTTGTTGGCATAGGGAATTACTGCATGCTCGTGGATCTGCCCTTATAGTCAGAGGCCTCCCTGGGCAGCGCACACACTGAGCGGCATGAGGCCCGCTGACAAAAGCCAGCCCACCATCATCCCAGTGGATGTGAGAAGCGAATCAAGAGCAGGGCGCGGCCGTGACAAGATACCACCAACGCATACATATTCCCAACCCAAATGCAAAGCAGCATGGGAAGATGAAACGATGTGACCGATCGTCGCCAAACAACTGCTGGTCTCTGGGTTACGGAGTGAGCAGACCCTGCTGGCATGCCCCCAGTGGCTCCCGGTCGTTGGATGGGACCTGTTGGTCCATGGTTATGCCATGAATGCAGTCACACCACACAGCATGGGCACCCATGGTAAAAAACAAAAAACATGCGGGCACCTGAGTGCTCCCCGCAAAAATCAAGGGAAAACACAGAACGTGGACATCACCACCCTCTACCTCTCCTTGCAGCAAAGGCAGACAAATCCACCGAGCTCTTCAAGAGGCGGAGCCTGCCAGAATGACACCACAGGGACTAACGCTTCCCAAAACCCACTTCCACCCAGCGGCCGTCCCCGTTCACAGCGACGCGCCAGTACCTCACATCTGGGGCAAAGAACACGAGTCCCCCGGCACGTGAAATGACCATGAAGCACTGGACATAGAGAGGGAGCAAGCGCCAGACGTATCCGCGACGCTCCCAAAGAGACAGTACCCACCAGACAGGTACCTCAGGGATAGCCACATCCCATCATCCAAAACTCCCCAGTGGTCGTCCCCTTTAACAACGAGGTGCCAGTACCCCACAACGTGGCTGATGATCACCAGTCCCCCGGCAGGTGAAAAAGCCCCAAGGCACCGGACGAAGAAAGAGCAAGCCGCAGACGAATCCACGACACTCCCACAGAGGCAGCACCCGCCAGAAAGGTACCTCAGGGACAGCCACATCCCATCATCCAAAACTCCCCAGTGGCCGTCCCTTATAACATCGAGATGCCAGTACCCCACAACGTGGCTGATGATCACCAGTCCCCGCCAAGAAGGCACGCCCCGGCAGGAATCCACGACGCTCTCAAAGAGGCAGTGCCCGACAGGAAGGCACCACAGGGACAGCCACACCCCATCACCCACATCTACCAAGCGGCCATCCCCGTTCACAACAAAATAAAAAAGCACACACACACTGAACGGCATGAGATCGGCCAACAAAAGCCAGCCCATCATCATCCCAGTGGATGTGAAAAGCAAATCAAGAGCAGGGCGGGGCCGTGACAAGATACCACAAACTCATACATATTCCCAACCCAGATGCAAGGCAGCATGGAAGGATGATACGATGTGACCGATCATCGCCCAACAATTGTTGGTCTCTGGGTAACGGAGTAAGCGGACCCTGCTGGCATGCCCCCCAGTGGCTCCCGGTCGATGGATGGGACCTGTTGGTCCATGGTTATGTCATGAATGCAGTCACACCACACAGCATGGACACCCCATGTCAAAAAAGGAAACATGCGGGCACCTAAGTGCTCCCCACAAAATTCAAGGGAGAACACAGAAGTTGTACATCACCACCTTCTGCCTCTCCTCGCAGCACGACAGACGAATCTACCGAGCTCTCCAAGAGGCAGTGCCCGCCAGAATGGCACCACAGGGATAACCGCCTCCCAAAACCCACTTCCACCCGGCGGCCGTCCCCGTTCACAGCGATCCGCCAGTACTTCATATCAAGGTCAAAGAACGCAAGTCCCCCGGCATGTGTAATAACCATGAGCACTGTACACGGAGAGGGAGCTAGCGTCAGACGAATCCAAGACACTCCCAAAAAGCGAGCCGTAGACGAATCCCCGACGCACTCAAAGAGGCAGTACCCATCAGAAGGGTACCACAGGGACAGCCACATCCCATCATCCAAATCATTCCAGTGGCCGTCCCCGTTCACAACGAGATGCCAGTACCCCATAAAGTGGGTATCGATCACCAGTCCCCCGGCAGGTGAAAAAGCCCCAAGGCACTGGACATAAATAGAGCCAGCCGCAGACGAATCCCCGACGCCCTCAAAGAGGCAGTACCCGCCAGAAGGGTACCACAGGGACAGCCACATCCCATCATCCAAATCATTCCAGTGGCCGTCCCCGTTCACAACGAGATGTCAGCACCCCATAACGTGGCTGTCAACCACCAGTCCCCCGGCAGGTGAAAAAGCCTCAAGGCACTGGACATAAATAGAGCCAGCCGCAGACGAATCCCCGACGCCCTCAAAGAGGCAGTACCCGTCAGAAGGGTACCACAGGGACAGCCACAATCCCATCATCCAAATCATTCCAGTGGCCGTCCCCGTTCACAACGAGATGTCAGCACCCCATAACGTGGCTGTCAACCACCAGTCCCCCGGCAGGTGAAAAAGCCCCAAGGCGCTGGACATAAATAGAGCCAGCCGCAGACGAATCCCCGACGCCCTCAAAGAGGCAGTACCCGTCAGAAGGGTACCACAGGGACAGCCACATCCCATCATCCAAAGCACCCAAGTGGCCGTCCCCGTTAACAGCGAGATGCCACAACCCTATGGCGAGACGTATTCCCGGTCAGCTATGATGGCCCGAACTCCCACCCATTCGGACCTGGCACAATGACACCGTCACGTAAGTCCCCCAGCTTACGCCTGACGCGCGAGATCCAGCAACCCGGACCTCGTCTATCATACAGACCGGGCCTCTCCACCATAAAGCGCCGCAAAAAGCCCCACAAACGCCTGCTGTGGTAACCCTTTTGTGTCATCCTGTGGAAAACAAGAGCTATGTTGTAAACAAAGTCTTGCCAAAGGACACATCTCTCAGCGAACCGATGTAGTTGGCTCGTGACAATCCCATACTTAGCTTTGTCGGCCAAGTACGAGTCATGTGCAGGGTACCTAATGACCTGGATGTCAGCATATTGTGCATCCAGTCGTTTGTCATATATGGCAGTCATAAGGCCTCTGCGCCTATTTTGCTTGATGAGTATGTCCATGTAAGGGACACGCACACCCGCATGTGCCAAAGATAGACTCAAAATGTGTTTGGGATAGATCCCTGCAGTGCCGGATTCGTTCAGATATAGATAGTCTTCCATATCTGGAATATTGAACGCCAGCAAGTCATCAATGTATCTACAAACGAAAAGAAACCTGTGCGCGTCATGAAAATTCCCCGCCTCCACAAGTCTGCGCATGAACGCAAGCTCATACGTAAAACAGTAGAGGTTGGCAATGAAGCCCGCACAGCTCGTCCCCATAGGGATCCCCACAATTTGTCTGTAGATCACACCCCCAAACTCGACAAATGTTCCATCCACCAACCCGCAGAATAACTCAACAAGCCGACCCTCCGAAAAGAGCATTTCCCTCTCACCGTCCGTCCTCCGTTCATTGGTAACCCACTCAAAGGACTTATCCTTTCTGACAAGCAGGTACCTCACCCTCGAACTTTGAAGTTTTCTTTGGAAAATGCTCCGAAAGAGTGCCGACAGCCGTTCCTTTAAATCCTGCAGACACAAGGTGGTGTACATGGACGTGAAATCGAATGCACAGACGTGCATTGATGCATCACGCTGTCCGCGGGGCCTGTTGCATGCCGCAGCCAGCTTCCGAACCTCCGCCGAATCCTGAATAATCCAAGACCCGCGACCTCTCGGCACACCTGGGATTTGAGAAACCACCTCTTTCCACAGGCCCTCGGCGTCGGCAGTCAAAGCCCGGAAGGCTACACTGAGCCACTTAGAAAAGCACACACACACACACACACACACACAGACCCATTCTTCACTAGTGAGCTCCGGAGATTCCGGATGAGTGTCCCGTGTGTGCTGAATCCTTTGATCCCCGGGCGTGGGTACATAGTGCAGTCTCCTGTGGCTTCGGGGTGCAAAAGGAGTCGCAAGGATAAGCATACACACGACGAGGATGCGTGTGGACACAGAGGACGTCGAGGCCTACAAGCTGTTCTTTTTACTCCCGCGCCTGGTTCTTCAGCCGGTCCAGCAGGGGGTGAAGCAGGGTGTGACCCAGGTCATTAAGGAGCGTTGCGCCCGCTTCCTACGCGACAAGTGGGAGGGGCTGCATGCGGAGGTGCCGGGGGATCGACGAGCTGTGCCGAGGCGGATGAGGAACGGGTGCTGCGAGATGCTGTGCGGTTGGTGAAGGCGGGGCAGCTGGGAAAGGCAGCAAAGAGGCTAGAGTTGGCCAAGCTGGCACCATCGACGGAGGACACGTTGCTGAAGCTGGAGCGGTTGCACCCGGCTGGGACAGGCAGGAGGCAAGATGTGGGAGAGCATCGCCTGCGGCAGCTTCGGGGGCAGGCGCTTGAGCTGGATGAGAAGACATTCGATGATGTAATGCGTAATCTGCCGCGGGCCTCGGGGCCGGGCAGCTCTCAGTGGCGCTGGGAGCATATGTGGGCGGTCCATGTCTCTGGTGGGCGAGATGCACTGTTGGAGGTGTGCAACCATCTGGCGGCAGGTCGGGCCCCGGCGGGGGTTCGGGAGTGGTTGGCAGGCGCTAGGTTAGTGGCGTTGCTGAAGGACGACCTCGGCGTCAACGTCCGGCCCATTGCGTGTGGCAAAGTTCTCCGGAAGCTAGTGGCGAAGGTCATATGCAGGCAGCGTGCGAAGGCCCTCAGGGCTCGATTTTGTGGGCGTCGACAGGATGATGAGCATGGTGGACTGCGGGCGGCCCAGATTGGGGTTGCGGTGAAGGGAGGGGCGGACCTGGGGGTCCACACTGTTCAGGCGGCCCTGGATCGGCACCCGGAATGGGTCTGTGTTAAGGCAGATGCCAGGAATGCCTTCAATGCGGTGCACCGTGAGGCAATGTTTGAGGCTATCGAGCGGGACTTCCCGGAGCTGTGGGCATGGACGGACCTTTATTATGGGGTGGATGCGGACCTGGGGTTTCGGCTGGGGGGCGTTGGTGGCTCGGTGATGCTATTTGTCAAGTCGAAGGAGGGCACGCAGCAGGGGGACCCCCTGGGGCCACTTTACTTGGCTGCCCCGTTGCAGGTGGTGCTGGAGCGGGTTCAGGAGGGACACCCTAGCGTGGTCATCTTTGCCTACTTGGATGACGCTTTCTTCCTGGGCCCTCTGGTTGAAGCGGCGCTCGCGTATGAGACTTATATGGAGGAGGCAGTGGCGATTGGCCTGGATATTCAGCCGGTGAAGTCAGCGGCTTTCTCGCCTGAGGGGGACGCCAGTTGCTTCGAGGCCGGGATGCCGGGTGCACGGGGGGAGCTGGACTTCATCGATGTCTTGGGGGTGCCGGTGGGGAAGGCAGAGGCGGTCAGTGTGGAGATGTTGAAGAAGGTGGAGGAGCTATGTGGCATCCTGCCCCTCTTGAACAAGCTTGGGCATGCGCAGGCCCAGGGGCTCCTGCTTCGATTCTGTGCCCACCCGAGGCTGGGGTCTGGCTGCGAGGTGTGCCGCCGGAGATGATGCGGGAGGCGGCTGAGGAGCAGGACAGGAGGATGCAGGGGGCGTTGCGGGACTTGCTGCCTGGCGGTGGATTGGCGTGGCATTCCTGTGAGTTTGCCACCCTCCCGCATGGGATGGGCCTGACTAAGGCGGCGAGGGTGAGCAGTGCGGCCTGGCTTGGTGGGTTTGCGCAAGTCTGGGAGGATATGCGGGAGCTCTTTCCAACAGTGACGGCGGGGACCGAGGACCTCAGGGCTGAGAGCGACTTGCCGTATGTTAATTCTTTGCAAGCGGCCATGCAGAAGGTGTCGGAGGCGATGGAGGTGATTGGGGAGGCGAGGGGAGCAAATGAGCATTTGCCACCACAAGTGCCAAAGGCGGACGACGCCAAGAAGTTGAGTGATTACAGCAGGTCTCAAAAACGTGCCCAACGGGTCTATGCTGCTGTCCTCCACTCTGCGGATTGGCTTTGGCTGGCTGGGCACGTGGGGGCGTCTCGGCTTCCCTGGCTTTCCTCGGTGACCTTCAACAGCATTGGGCCTGCTTTCTTGAGGGGTGTTCCATGCTGCCCAGCCCTGGAGCTCAGTTCGGCGGAATACCGGGTGGCCCTGCGGCACATTCTTCATGCGGAGCAGCCCCTCCTTGGCCAAGTCGAGGAGTTCCCCGATTGTGGAGGAGAGCGGGATCCCACCGGGACACACTTACTGGCATGCCGGGGGGGAGTGGGGGCTGGGGGAGGAAATTGGTACTCTTTTGTCCACCACAAACTGCAGAGGGTGCTGTTCGAGGTGGCCAAGTCTACCTATCCCTTGGCGTCTGCATTGCACGATGACTTCGCGGGCTACCTGACCTACTCATGGAATCATTGCCCGGATGTGACAGTGCTGGATGCGGAGGGACCGGGCCAGCATGTGCTGTTTGATGTGGCCACGGCGCGGCCGATGTCAGACGCGCACCTGGGAGCGGCCATGATGGCCCCCGGGGCGGCGGCGAAGAAGGTAGAGGAGAGCAAGGTGGCGACGTACGGGGATGTCCGCCCACATCACTTCATCCCCTTTGGGGTGGAGGTGTACGGTGGGCTGGGGCCTGCGGCGTATGGATTCCTTCGGAAGACACAGCGGCGCTTCAGGGAGCGGCGGCACATGGAGGCGAACGCAGAAGGGGGAGAGCAGGTGGATGGCAATGGGGACGAGGACGAGGACGAGGACGAGGAAGCGGCACGTGGCGGGGCGGTGGGCTGGAAGGAGAAGTGGGTCCGGCTGCTTTCTTTCGCGCTTGCACGGGGGGTTGCAGGGCTGATCATCAGGCGGGCTGTAGGGCGATGTCCGGCCGGAAGTGGGTGGCGTTGGGCTGGCGGAGGGCGTGTGGGAGGAGGCATGGGCCCGGACCTGGATCGGGGGGAGGCGGACCGACGGGAAGGGGCGGAGAGGTTGGCACTGATGGACAGAGCGTGGGAGGACGCGTTCGAGGAAGACTATGCCACGCAGGATGGGTCTGGCGGTGGGATGCAGGAATCTGAGGGAACGCAGCGTGAGCGGTCTGGGCAGGCTCCCGGTGAGGCAGGCGAGGCAGGCGCGATGGCATCGAGGCTTTTGGAGAGTATGGAGGACGTGCGGCGGGAGGTGGAGCATCTGGGCACTGTGGGGGGTCAAGGAGGGGGCAGCGCCGAGGCGCGATCTGGAGGGGCGCGGGCAGGCATAGGCGGGCAGGCATAGGCGGGCTCAGCCAGGCGGCGTCAAGTGTCGAGGATATCTTGAATGAGTGGCATGACCTTTTGTCGCCGGGCCCGGGGAGTGGGGTCTGGACTCAGGAGCAGAGTGGGGCCTCGCCGGAGCAAGCAATGGCCTTGGCTGAGGGAGGGGTGGCCACCTTGATGAGGGCGAGCAGGCGGGTGGCCGGCCTTCTTGGGGGGGTTGATGGTATGGCAGGAACTGATGAGGATGACGGGGGAGATGTGGGGAGGTCCGCGGGTGGAGTTGACACACGCCGGGCCCCTCAGAGCCCGGGGGCCCATCCCGGCAGCGATGACCACTTACAACAGGTTGCACGGCAGCATACGGCATCTCATCAGCTTCCGTGCCCACCGGGCGAGGTTGCTGGCCGTGCCGGAACTAACAGTGAGCAGCTGTCGGGAAGGCGACGACCGGGTGGTGAACTATCGGCCACCGGGAGGGCTTGGGACACACAGGCAACTGTGGGGATGGGACCCCAAGTAGGAACAGTACGGCACGACAGTTACAGCGCAAGTGTGGAGCGCATTGCTCAAGTTCGCGGCCACCTCGCAAGGCGATCAGTGCAAGGGCTTCAGTCACGGGGAGTTGGTGCTGGGGGTAGAGGGCTACAGGCGCAAGTCGGTGGCGGATGCGCAAGTTTGGATGAGGGCAACCCAGTTTATCATTCTCAGCCCCTTGGGACAGCGCTTGGGCATTCTGGCCGTGGCGTGGGCGGGCAAGCTCTCTTGAGATCAGGCTGTAGGGGGCAGCGGGGTGATGTGGGATGTGGGCTTGGTGGTGGAGGGGTGGCTCGATTGGCGGAGGTGAGCCGGCACCAGAGACACAGCAGCAGTGCGCCGGCAGGACAGCCGCAGAGGGGCTCAGGTGGCCCAGTGAGGCTCAGGGAGCAGAGGGGTGGTCTTGCGCGTGGGCTTGGTGGTGGAGATATGGCTCGCGCAGCTCGGGGGCAGGGATGAACCGGCTTCAGGCACAAGGCGGCAGTGCGCTGGCGGTGCAGATGCAGAGGGGCTCGGGTGGCTCAGCGAGGCTTAGGGGGTCCTATTCTTCACTACTGAGCTCCGGAGAATCCGGATGAGTGTCCCGAAGTGTGTGCTGAATCCTTTGATCCCCGGCGTGGGTACATAGAGCAGTCTCCTGTGGGTACGAGGTGCCAAAGGAGTCGCAAGGATATGCATACACACACAGACGACACGGAGAATCTGGAGAGATAAGTGTCCCAAACTGTGTGCTGAATCCTTCGATCCCTGGTGAGGGTACATAGTGCAGCTGATCGTTTGTGGTTATGTGGTGCCAAAGGAGTCGGTCCAAGGATAAGCACACACAGACGACCGGTTGGTGAACTATCGGCCACCGGAAGGCTGCAGGACACACAGGCAACTGTGGGGATGGGACCCCAAGTAGGAACAGTGCAGAACAACAGATGCAGTGCAAGTGTGGAGCGCATTGCTCAAGTTCGCAGCTTCCTCGCAGGGCATTCAGTGCAAGGGCTTCAGTCCCATAGGGTTGGCATCAAGGGTAGAGGGTGGTAGGCGCAGATCGGTGGTGGGGGCGCAGGTTCGGATGGGGGCAATCCAGTTCATCATTCTCAGCCCCTTGGGACAGCCCTTGGGGATTCCGGCCGTGGCGTGGGGGCAAGCTCTTGAGACCAGGCTCTAGGGCAGGGAGAGGGCAGCGTGGGCTTGGAGGTGAAGAGATGGCTCGAGTGGCGCGAGGGGCAGAGGTGAGCCGGCTTCAGAGACACAGCAGCAGTGCGCCGGCAGGGCATTTGCAGAGGAGCTCAGGTGGCCCAGTCAGGCTCAGGGAGCAGAGGGGTGGTCCTGAGCGTGGGCTTGGTGGTGGCCCGAGCAGCTCGTGGGGCAGAGGTGAACCAGCTCCAGAGATACAGCAGCAGCGCGCCGGCGGTGCAGGTGCAGAGGGACTCAGGCGGCTCAGTAAGGTTTAGTGGGTCCCATTCTTCACTACTGAGCTCCGGAGAATCCGGATAAGTGTCCCGAAGTGTGTGCTGAATCCTTCGATCCCTGGTGAAGGTACATAGTGCAGCCGATCCTTTGTGGTAATATGATGTGAAAGGAGTCGGTCCAAAGATAAGCCACACACCGGTGATAATCTCAACCTCATCATCGTCGTTGGCCTCTGGCTCGAAGTCAGGCGTTTCTACCAAAGCTTCGGCCTCCATCGTGCAGTCAACCGAAATTGCAGTCGTACACATGGTCAAGCAGGTGGTGGCAGTGGTATTTGAGGTGGCATTTGCGGTAGTGTTCGAAGTGCCGCAAGTCTCTAAACATGACTCTGACGTGGACTCTGACGCGGAGTTTGACGTGGAGTTTGCCGCGGAGTTTGACGTTGAGTTTGAGGTGGAGTCTGACGTGGAGTTTGACGTGGAGTTTGATATGGCTTCCGACGTGAGATTATACGCGATGTATGACGACACATTCATATCAACCACTGTTTCACAAACACTCTCGCAGGATGTTGCATTTGCCGAATCATCCGAATCCGCACTTTCTGCACTTTCCGTGGTGGATCCATTGCGCCCGGCACCGGAAGATGCCGTGCTCGTGTTGTCCCCCTCGAGCACACATTCTTGCACACAGTAAAGAGTGGATACTGTGCTGTATGTGGTGACGTTGTAAGCCTCACACCAGGTTATGGGTGGAGGCAGGGGTGGATTGGGCGGTGGTGGAGGTGAGGATGGAGGTGGTGGAGAGGTGAGGTACAGAGGAGAGGTGAATGAAGTGGTGAAATTGAGTGAGGTGGAGGTGGTGGGTGAGAATGGTTGGGGAGAGGTCGGGGTGGTTGGTGAGGTGGTGAGGGGCGGCGCGAGGAGGAGGTGGTGGCATGGTAATGGAGCGGAGGCGCGAGCGAGAGGTGAGGGCGGAGGTGGCGGTCGGGGTGTAGGTGGAGGAGTGGGGAGAGCCACAAGGCGGAGGGAGGTGGAGACGGAAGGAGGGAGGAAAGGCGGTGGTGGCACATTAGAGCGAGTGGTGGGGGTAGAAAGGGAGAGCGACGCATTAGGCGGGGGAGGGACGGTGGAGAAAGGTGGAGAAGGTGGAGGTGGTGGTGGCACAAGAACAACTGCACTGGATGACGAGTTGCCGTATGTCTCCGTAAAATTGGTGGAGAATTCGATGTCCGACTCCGCGAAGTCCTTCGCAGCTTGATCGCCCTCGACATATGTCACTTCTGCATCCACCTGCGGTATCCACCCTCTTCAGTCCCGTTGTGATCCAACACCAGTGCGCCACGCCCCTCGGGGTGCAGCCATGGCAAATCCGAACTGCTGTGGCCTTCAAAAGGTCTGACGGCCGTGAATGCGTGCCAAGTGACAAGGCGAAGGGCTGAGGGCGTGGGTGACAAGGCGGAGGGCTGAGGGCGTGGG
>LGRX02005698.1:0-30051 GCA_001247695.2 Cymbomonas tetramitiformis
CACCGCAGACCCTGGACACCGCAAACCCTGGACACCGCAGACCCTGGACACCGAAAGCTCTGGATACCGCAGCCCCTGGACACCCCAGGCCGGGCACAGGCCGTGGCACGCTGTTGATATTAGGGATGATCGGCCTATCTCAGGTGCTCGCGGGCACAGAGGCAACACGCAAAGGGCGTGGCAAGCAAGAGGTGAGCAACAGACGTCTGGGAGCTCACCCTCACGGTAGGCCCAAGTTCCGAATCCAGGAACTTCCACCGACCGCAATTTGTTCGCCAGCATCTTATACTCGATGCCGCTTTTCTCATCAACTATCTGTGTGCACGAAAGCAGCGCTACACGTCTCACTATGTTTTCACGACCAACTTCCAAGCCCGCAAAGATCTGAGGGCGAGGACGGTTCCGCGTAGTACGTTCAGCTTTGTGGCCCCGTGACGGCTGAGAAGTCTCCGTGTGAGTGGCACTTGCTGAGGCTCCGCTGCTCGAGTCAAGTCGGCCGTGGCAAAACGGACTGCACAGCTGTGGGTCCCACAAGTCTCGACTGCGATCCCGCTATTGGACGCTGAGGGGCGGTACAACGCAGACAGATGCGTGTACTTAGTCGGTAAAAGGGCGAGGACGCGCTGCACGCCGAGTACTTCGCTGCGCTCGAGGGAGGTTCGAAAAGCGCGTCACGCAGGTGGCCACCTACAACACGACTGCCTCACACGGGGAAAGCTTAAAGTCGACCACGCGAATTAGCACTCACTAGGAAACCTTAAAAATCGCTGTCTTTGCGAAGCGCCTTCCAAACACGCAGAATTACGGCAGTCAACTTTCACTCGGGTAGCACAAGAGGGTAAGGCAGGCGTGTGGGGGCGGAGTGGATTACGTAGTCCCACTGGACTTTCTCAGCCTCGCACAAGACTCGCATTGCACGACCCGATGCCCGAGTTTGGCGAAGGTGTATGGACGCCAGCGTTTGCGGTGTAGCCCTGATATCCCCGCCGACAAAACCTGCTTTCAAAACTCGAGAAAATGCTGGTCTCAAGTTGTGCTGACCAAGAGGAAACTGCTTAACTTTACAAAGCTAGAAACCGTAACAAGGGTGAATACCGCAACCGGGCACTATCCTCCTATCGTATACCCTGCGAGTAGTACAGATGCGACACACCAACTTGTCTTCGAAAGTCGGGGTTGTTCCAACCTACCAGTAGTTCGGCGTGCACTGTGAGATGCACGACAGAGAAAACTATAGCAGAAGGATACCCTACACCTGTGAATGGCTCGCTTTACTCTTAGTCTTAAGTACGCACCGAAGCGAAGATGCTCCCTTCAAGCTCTTTGGTGAAGGAGCACCCTTTCTCCTGGCCCCATTACACCTGACAGAGGCATGCGGCACCTTCAACACGTAGTTAACGATCGACGTACGGGCGTATTCGCTTATCACAACCCCACTTGTCTGTGAAATTTTGGCATGCGTGTGGGGTATGTTTTATAAATCCAACGCTGGAAGTGTCCACGAGCCCGTGAGCATCTAACGCGGATGCGCCCAGGTCGGCCACACTCGAACGGCGGGGACAAATATGATCGTCTGCGATCCAGAGAATGACATCGAAAGCGGAACACAAAAAACGTTTCACTGCCGGGGAAACGAAGCTTGTATTCGCGACCGTTCCTCTCCTCTCTGGTCAAGTGTACACGCACACCCCAGGGGATTCGTGCGCGCGAACCGTGCTGGCTGCTGTCGTCCACAGACTGGGAGCTGGCGAGTGCATGAGCTGAGCTGCATTTTCTTCGGCAACGCTTTTGGAACGAAATAGATTCCCAGATGTTGAGGTTTGTCGTGCAGTGTCGGTTTCCCTTGAGCAGCTAATGGTGTTTTGAATGCAGCTTCACCTTATGGCCCGCTAGCAGGGAGGTTTCCAATACTAATACTGTATGCCTTCGCTATGTATGGGCTTCGCAGATCTGAAAACAGTCTTACGTGGGCGATTTTCTGCACTGTATTTCGTTACTCTTTGTCGAATTATTCTGTATCGTGGAATCGAGATACTCGATGAACGACGTGGCATTGCCACGTTAGACGTTTGTCATGGAATAGCCCTCGCCTGCCGCTGTTTCTGCAGAGCTCCTATTCCAACAGTACAGAGATTATTCAGATACGAGCGCGACGAACACGATCGGATGGTGATGGTGCTGGTGTTCGTGTTGGTCCTCACGCTGACGCTCCCCTGTCCCCACTCGATTACATTAGAGGTAGTTCTAGTTGTCCCCAAATCGGCACCCTTTTTTTAGATGGCCGTAGTATAGTCATTAATGGTCGAATGGTGACCGGATTTTTTCCATCCGGTGCTTCATTGAGGTCTTAAGGCCGCCCGGTATAGCCAAGTACCACGGTATTATAATTTTTGTCACTTTAGGGGTGATCTATCTAGGGGGGTGTAAACGTCGATGTCCCCAAATCGGCACCCAAGATACACTGTTAACCCTACAAATTGAGGTTTGGGTATGGTTCCTTTGGGCACCGCCTATATGATGGAATACTATTGTGCCCGATGACTAGTCACCTTACCATGGGTATAGGCACCTATTCATCACTCCTATATGCCTACACCACCATTGAAACTCATTATGATATTGGACAAAAAAAGGTCTATGTCTCAACCGCGCATAGTATCTACTGTATGAATTGGGGACAACTACCTCTACGATTGGGCCCGTGCTACACCGAAACTTGGGAAAGCAAATATAGCGATTACATGCTCGCCCTTATCAAGCCTTCGCTTGGGATCGTGTTGCCGAATGCGCGAATGGACGGCTTGCATGGATAGTGCGGACGACGCCGACGAACCACAGAGCTTGAATGTGTTGATCGCAACGATTTCATTGGCTCCTGTCGCGATTGTCATCCGGCGATGTCATGCGAGGTCATTATTTGTGAAATGCCAAAAAGCAAATAATCGTCCAACATTTCGTTCGGGACCTCGAAATCGTTATATAGTCATGCTCATAAATTAAGGGGCACTTTTTTGCGATTTCGAACACACTTTTCGAAAATGTACCCCCTACCCACACGGATCTTGCTTACATGCGGCTGCCACGAAATCAGAATATGCAGGATGTATACCAATGACGACTATAAAGTCAAATCGCACAAGGGGGGGGGTCGAGTCATGCCTGACCAAGCCTGCCACGCCGACCACGCGTCAAGCACAAATGCCCATTTTTAAGGGGTTATGCCGAGGGGGCTGAATGCCGATTTTTTTTTAAATCGGAAAGTCGTCCCCAGGTAGCATTTGGAATTGGAATATTGGGGACATATAATGTTGGAAATGACAGTCTGACTAGTTCGTACAGTCAGGTGTCATATCCAGTTTGTCATTCTCGGTGTACAGTTAGTGACCTAGACTCGGTATTTATGTCCATCTATACGAGTCTAGTGATCCGTTGTTTCACCGTCGGCAGCGGGTCCCCACTGCCTGTTCAGCTGTTTCCAGCAGGTTATGGTCCTTCTCACGCTTGCGTGAACTGAATTTTATTTTATTTCCGCCCTATCTTTCGGTTGAGCGTCTCCACGCCTTGTGGGACGCTTTAGAGTAGATTCTACGTATTTTCTGGAGGCGGCTGCTTACGGCTTTGGGTGATTACGACGAGGTGGTGCTCTACAATTTTTCTTGAGTGGTTTCTTATTCGTATTCGCTTTCTTATATGGATTTCACTCAGATTTCTTCGGGCGATGAGCTCTCAGCTCTTCTAGCTTCCATTGATGGCAAGTTGGCGAACCTGGACTCGCTGAACCGCTCGCGCACTGTATCGCTCGTTTCTTCTATGGCTCGCGCTCTTTCGCACTTTCGGAGCTCAGATCTTTCGGCCGCATCATCGGCGGTTTCATCACCTATTATTTTGCAGGTTGTTGTCTCTGACAGTGGCACACTGACAGGTGGTGCTCAGACCGGCGGGTCTCATGACATGAGTTCCGAGAAATCAGCAGTTTCGTTTTGTGAGATGGGAGTTGGCGATGAGCCCGCGATTTTGGCGTCAAGATCAGTTTCAACTCAGGTTTCCACCACTAGACCCTTGCCTAGTGCCACTAGGGCAAGCGAGATGGTGCCACAGGCCCCTCCTGTGGTAACCGAAGTTCACTATGTCCATGCACCTCCCATTGTACCTCCCTATATGGGCTCTGGGGTTGTTCGTAGTTATGAGGAGTATTTGCCTAGTGAGGATGAGGATGAATCGGAGTACCCACTTGGGTATTTCGACGATTCCGATGGCAGTTGTGAGGAAGAGGAGGAGCACGATGGCCACTTGGCCGCTCCGCATTTTTCGACCGAACGATTGGAACAGGAACTCGAGCTGGACACAGGTTTTCAGCAGAATTCTTATGGCGGAAGTTTCGAGGCCCCACTTGGGGAAGAGTTTTTACCGCACAACGAGTTTAATGTGGGCACAGCTTCATTTCATGAGCCAGACACAGAAGAATTTGAAAACGACAATTTTCCGAAAGCAGCTTTCGCTGAAGGAGAGGAGTTCAATGAAGATTACACCGCAGAGGAGTGGGCCGCCTGAGACGCAGGGGCCTACGATGCTCAGGAGTTTGGTGGTGCGCGAGAGGAGTTTGCTGAGCATTTTGACAGCTACGATGAGGAAGAGTATTATTCCGATGATTACTGGTTTTCTTTTACTGACCGGCGGCACGTTTCTCAAGACGCTAGCCAATTGCTTTAGGTGGGATCCGGTTTATTTCAGCAGCTTTTATTTTTTGTTTCTAGCCACTTGCGAGCAGCGTTTATTTTTTTTATGGCACATCAAGGTATGGCTTACGCGAGGTCGACTTTACACAAAACTTCGGGAAATAGCTTTATTCGATAAACATGTCGCTTAAACCAATCTAAACATATTGCGCGCTCTGGGTATACAATTGACCCAGACATTGAAAAGTTATGGCCGATACCGCTCGGTTACCTCCCATACTTAACCATACTTAAGAGCACACTTCAATCGCATTTATCTCACGATCTAGAAAATCGGAAGTTTTGTGTAAAGTCGACCTCGCGTAAGCCATACCTTGACATCATTCTTGGGCGGATTCCCTTTTCACAATGCCACGGACTGAAACGCTATATCGACAGGCAGGACTTTCTTGTATTTGTTGCTAAGATCCACCATGCAGACCGGCAGCCTCTTAGCACGTTGCCAGCCACTTGCTGGAAAAGAGAATTTTGATCGGCGGAGACATGTTATTTCAATCTCGTAGCTCACAGCTCACTCACTTCTTAGCATGTAATTTATGCTTTGGCACTTCACACATCTTGAGACCGTAGCTAGCTCCTAGAGTTAACAGCTTACATTTCTTTCAGTAAACTCTAGTAGCTAGGGTGGTGTGCTGTCACAAGCTGTACACCTCAAATGAGGTGGTGTGCTGGAAATGACAGCCTGACTAGTTCGTACAGTCAGGTGTCATATCCAGTTTGTCATTCTCGGTGTACAATTAGTGACCTAGACTCAGTATTTATGTCCATCTATACGAGTCTAGTGATCCGTTGTTTCACCGTCGGCAGCGGGTCCCCACTGCCTGTTCAGCTGTTTCCAGCATATAATGGTTAGTCGATAGGCATCGATCACCCCCCAGAAACACCCCTACTATTCTGACCTCCACGGCATTTTCCCAATTTCGACGCATATTGGGTAAAATTAATTCCGATTTTTCAGAATTAAAAATAAGGCGGTTTTTGGAAAAATTCGGGAGTCACCTTCACGCGCGACGGACTTTCGGGCGCCCCACTTCATCAACGCAGGGTCCATGAGGTAGGCAAAAGGAGAACTGGTCACTGGGCCGGTCTGGTCGCAGGTGACACCGCTATTGTGTCACTAGTCTACTTGACTACTTGAGCTGCTTGAGACCTTGAGCCCTTGAGAATCCCTACCCAGTGAATGTCTCACTTTATTGAAACCGGTCTACTCACCATCTTATGGGAGCAGCCGAGCTGCCTCGCGCACTGCCACACCTTCTATGGAACCGAGGTGACATGCGCGCATGCGCGAGCGACGGGTTCGGGCGGTCTTGGCGACACCACGCCCGCTTTTCGTTGCCCCTTAATTTATGAGCATTACTATGGGATCCTGGTATGCGGAGTAGGGTTTCGAAGGAAATAAGACATTTGAGGATAGCATTGGGGCATATAGTGACCACGTCGGTTGAGATAGGGGTATTTCAACGTCGAGGAATCCATTTTCGTTGTCCGTTTCATCACATGGGCACCGTAACTCTTGATATTGGGCTGCAAAGTTGGGATTTCGTGCAATTTTTGCTTATTTTGTGTGTGCGTCGGCAAGTTCAAGGGCATTATTTCAATCGAAACATGGTTACACTGCATTAAAATTGTGTCGATATACTTATTTGACAACATGGCAATGCTTAATCGCATTGGGGAACGATTTGACTACGGGTGCTGCAAGGTTTCTACACTACTGCACCACTAGGCTAAAATTGCCACATTTTGCACTTTCGGTAGTTATGCCGAGATCCTTCTACCATCTTTCTGGATAACTTTTCTCATCCTGCGGTGCATGCCTCCCACAAGCTTCCTCATGGTGCCGATTGGGATGTCATCCCACGCCTTTTCAATCCCTTCTTTCAATTCGTCGATGTTCTTGAAGCGAGTCCCAGCGAGGCTGCCTGCCATGACCGCCCAGAGGTTCTCTATGGGGTTCAAATCAGGTGAGTTTGGGGGCCACGCGGTGATGTAGGATGGCACGTTATCAGCCAACCATTTCTGAGTGACCTTGGCGGTGTGGGGCTTGGCTCCATCTTGCATGAACACCCACGAGTTCGGTTCACGAGCTGCGAATATCTTCTTCGCCCCTGGGATGAGCGTTTCCTGCAACACCGCCATTATTGAACTCTTTGGCATTGACACCTTTGCCCCGGCCATATTCAGCAGGGCGTTTCTTGCCAGTGGTCCCACTGACGAAGACGAGGTCAGTCTTTCCATGCCAACCAAAGCCTGCGTACACGTGACCTTGGATCGCATTCTTGTTGGTCTCGCATGTATTGGCCTCGGTTTGTGGTACCCATCTGAATTTGGCAAGTGTCCCCCCGGCTTTACCGCCCACCACGAAGTACTTGCTGTCTGTCCAGAGCACATTCTTCCAAGTCCGGTCACGATTTCGTTGAGCAAATATGACACGCTTCTGTCGTTGCAGCGCGTTGATTCCGATTACCACTTTGGGGGCTTTCTACTTCAGTGGAATAACCGTGCCTCGCATGGATGACCTCAACGCCCGGCTCACGGTGTGTCGGCTGACATGGTGATGGCCTTCATGTTGTAAGGCTTTCTTCACACGTTTGGTGTCCAACTCGTCACCATCTTTGCCTTGTGCAAGTTCACGAGCTCGCTTACAGCCTACCGTCCCCAGTTTCTGGGTGCCAAGCCCACTAGGTCGACCTACAGCACCGTCACTGACGCCCCCAGTACTCTGGTAACAGTTCACCCACTTGGTCACAAAGGCGCGCTTCACCTTGAATTGTCGGGCGATGGCGGATATATTGGGCGCTTCGCCAGCCTTCTTCATCGCCTCCCACCTCAGAACACACTCCCACCGCTTCTTGTGTCGTGGAGTGGTGGATGGAGGAGGTGTTGGCGGCGAAACTTGAGGCAGAGGAGTGGAAGACACCGTTGGGACCACCTGAAAAAGCATACCCCCAAATCGCGCAATTTTACACCCTACCCCCTTGGACAAAACTCGCTAGATTTCGGCTATCTACATGATCTGAGGTAGGCATACAACATATCGCCATGTGCACAACTCACATGGGTAGCATTCAAACAACACAAATGACCTTAACACACAAGTTTGCCCACCGATATCGCCATTTCCCCAAGAAGCCCATAGTCATGCTCATAAATTAAGGGGCACTTTTTTGCGATTTCGAACACACTTTTCGAAAATGTACCCCCTACCCACACGGATCTTGCTTACATGCGGCTGCCACGAAATCAGAATATGCAGGATGTATACCAATGACGACTATAAAGTCAAATCGCACAAGGGGGGGGGTCGAGTCATGCCTGACCAAGCCTGCCACGCCGACCACGCGTCAAGCACAAATGCCCATTTTTAAGGGGTTATGCCGAGGGGGCTGAATGCCGATTTTTTTTTTAATCGGAAAGTCGTCCCCAGGTAGCATTTGGAATTGGAATATTGGGGACATATAATGGTTAGTCGATAGGCATCGATCACCCCCCAGAAACACCCCTATTCTGACCTCCACGGCATTTTCCCAATTTCGACGCATATTGGGTAAAATTAATTCCGATTTTTCAGAATTAAAAATAAGGCGGTTTTGGAAAAATTCGGGAGTCACCTTCACGCGCGACTTTCGGGCGCCCCACTTCATCAACGCAGGGTCCATGAGGTAGGCAAAAGGAGAACTGGTCACTGGGCCGGTCTGGTCGCAGGTGACACCGCTATTGTGTCACTAGTCTACTTGACTACTTGAGCTGCTTGAGACCTTGAGCCCTTGAGAATCCCTACCCAGTGAATGTCTCACTTTATTGAAACCGGTCTACTCACCATCTTATGGGAGCAGCCGAGCTGCCTCGCGCACTGCCACACCTTCTATGGAACCGAGGTGACATGCGCGCATGCGCGAGCGACGGGTTCGGGCGGTCTTGGCGACACCACGCCCGCTTTTCGTTGCCCCTTAATTTATGAGCATTACTATATGTTTTCACGGCCGCGGGGGGGCAATGGCAGTGGAAAATGGGGGTGAGCCAATGAAACGATGGTAGTTAAAAAGAAGCTTGCGCACACCTTTCCTGTTTCTTAACAGTGCAAAATATAATTATTGGGGATATTCGGAGGAATCGGATCAGATATGGTTTTTTTATCGTTAATGTTCTATTGGTCGTGGGTAGCCGGTGAATGGAAATGCTCCGGCGGCCAATTGAATACGTTCCCTTGTTTGTGATAACTCCGGCCGGTTCCGACGGTGAGCCGGTTGGGGCGTGCTAATCTAAAATCTGCTAGTTATAGTTATAGTATAAGTGTCTGTCTGTGAAAAGGCTGTGGCCAATATGAGGACGGCGTTTGAAAAGTTTTTTGGTTTTTTCTTTAGTTCGTGTGGCCAATATGACGATGGCGTTTGGAAAGATTTTAGAATGATATGCATATCATATCGATATGGCATGCTATGCTATGCTATCGGATGGCTTATGGCTCTCCCAACCGCCAAGACAGCTTGTCAAACAAACGTCGATAACGAAAACAATCAAGTGACAGCTTGTGTTATAACCATAGAGGAATGAACATGTATCTCACAGCTCAATTTTCTTTATCAGAAATTGTGTCTACGAAAATATACACTCTCAACCCAGACTAACTTAACCCAAGATGGCGATCTCGTTCAAGTGCTTGGTTACCGTGATCCTTGTTTTGAAGAGTTCGTCTGCCAGAGCAAGAGCTTTTCACTTAGCCATAATCGACAACCTTGAACGCACAGAAAAAATGTTCTTTGGAATCGTCGCGTTGCTAGAGGTAAACAACTAGTGCACCGCGTAAGACAAGCAAGGGCCGGTATCGATATTTTGATATCTTGATATATCGATATCGTATCGGAAATATCACATCTCTCGATAGGTAAATTTGACTTATGCATATCTCTCGATAGTTTTTTTTTGGGTTATCATATCTCTCGATAACTTTATTGAAGTTATCATATTTCTCGATACCATTTTTTGGAAATTCCATATCGATTTATCGATACTGGATCTGGGGTCGATATCGATAACTGCCGCAAGTTCCACAACTCTGGACGTGATATCGAGATATCGAAATATCGGGATCGGGGATGACACGATCTTCAAATTCAAATCTGAGTTCAATTCTGAATTGGTGCTGGATTCAGTGCACCGTAGGTCATAACTTGCATGACTCCGTTCGATTGTACCAGTACTCGTACAGTACTTGGTGACAGATACCTAGGTCACAGATGCATTATGTATTCGTTTATCTTTATAATCAGTTTACACTTGTATGAAAAGTATTCAGTGACCACCCGATATACTGCGGTACAATATATCTCACAGGTTATGGGGTATCACCCCGCTTTCTTCACTGTGCGACTCGTCCACTAGCAGGATGAAGACTGAATTCGGACTGAGTTACGCCAGTGCACAGAGTGCCCCTGGGTTCACACAGTTCTGAATATACAAAAGGGTGGAAACCATATAGAGAGATACACAGATACTGGCGATAAGACCAAAGTTGCCTCCCACGCGTAGTTCTCCCGAGCGAATCAGCTAAACCAGTTAGGCCAGTACACCAAGGGTGTCCCTGGATTCAACAACAGCCTGCTTGCTGATGCGCACAACGTGCCAGAACCATACTACCAACACAGAACGAGGATAAGAAAGAGTCCCCGGGGACAGTCCCTGAAGGGAATTTGAAGTGAATGCCGAAGTTCCCCAAAGTCAACAGGGCTCAGATAACCAACTACAGTGAGCCAGGTCAAGCCAGTGTGCTGAGCACCCCTGGCTGGACCGGACACCTCACACAGCACAACTGGAATACTAGCACCACGGTCATGCCTACTACGCTGAATCAGCAGTGGATGTAGAAGGTTCGCACAGCAGGGCTTAAGCTAAGCCAGTGTACAGAGTACCCCTGGATTCGCAAAGCTACTGCTCATCAAGGAGGACCACAAGTGTCATAGGAGTGTTCCTCCGCAAATAATATGGCTACTATCCCATGGTCCTTGTGGGAGGACCATAATCGATTATGGCCCTCCCACAAGGACCAATGTTGCAAGAATTTAATTGGGCATTGGTTCGGATCTAGAAGGCGCGCCTAATGATTTTTAGTATCAATGGGACATATATTAATTACTTCGATGCTTGGTCCGGCCTGGATCCACCCAATATATCCATGGCGTTCGCATTTGCGACAAGCACTCTCAACTTTTTCAGATTGCATTTTTTTGAAAAATCAAAAAGGCACAAAAAGATACGATATCTTCACTAATTTTTGGGGAATAGTATGTGCAGGCTACACCTGCGTCCATGCGATCATATCGATCTTATACACATGTCCCCATCATATTTGGGCCATACGTCATGTTGGAGTGCATATATTGGCCATCTCTAATGCTTATTAACAACCGTACACCTTTTTAGTCGGTTTTTTTAGCCGGAATGGGATAATCGGTGCAAACATGACCCATTATCCACGATGCCCGCTAGAGTGCATTCACAGTGTGGTAGGAGCGTATGGTGCTTAAACTTTTGAAGTATATCCATAAAATGATTTTTTGAAAGCTTAACATAAGCCATATGGGCAAGTATGTGAGCGATGTGCACTCGTTAGCTTGACGCGAAGTGAAAATTAGAAGTGCAAACATCACAAAATCCGTATTTCACTCGGGAGTGATCACCCGCCACGGTAAACGAGTGCTCAGATGGCGACTAGAGTGTGGACTATCCAACTAAGTTTTCATATTTGATCATAAACTCGAGGTGTGCGACCATGAGCGGCCAACACCGCGCACCATGCAACCGCTAGGACGCTTAAAGACTATGGTCCTTGTGGGAGGACCATCTTTTTTTCGACGATTTCGATAAAAAACATATCAAAAGCGCACCCTTTAAGCACGCCCCTCTAGCACACGCGCGGACGATCCTGTAGGGGAAATTATTCAATTGACTCATAAATATGATGCCAAAAGCACATGTACGCCTCAAAGATCCATGTGGCACTCCTAATAGTCATCGCGCGTTGGTCCTTGTGGGAGGACCATGAATTTGGATAGTAGCCAAATACCCAATGGCAGAAGCTATACAGCAGAGCTTAAGCTAAGCCAGTATACAGAGTACCCCTGGATTCGCAAAGCCACCGCTGAAATCTGTATAGGCAGCCCTGACCGGGAGTCCCGGTGCAGGCCCCTATGACAGATTCCTAGGTAGCCAACACTGGACCGTGACTGATCCGTAAGCCTGTGCTGTGACACACCGAGTGTCACAGGTAGCTAGACTCGAGACCGTTCCGACTCCGTGACCGTTCCGGGTATATCTAGCTTAGGGTTTATTTCTTATACGAGTTTATCTATATTGGTTCACTGACTGTCTGATATCTTGAACCGGGATATTCCAGTAGGTTATGGGCCCACCACGCTTCCACTGCTCATCAGGAAGGTGAACGGTATCATAAGTGCCTCAACGCCGGTCTGGAGTCAACACAAGTCGCCGGAGAAAAGAAGAAAGGCTGTATGCTAATCCACTGATATTTCCAAGATAACCAACGGTGATCAAGCTGAGCCAGTGTACAGAGTACCCCTGGATTCACTAGACACCGTTGCCAGAGCAGTCTTCACTGTGTTCATAATATACAGAGTCAATCCGCTCGATGTATTCCACGCTGATGCCGCTGCTAATTACCTTCTAGTGGCACACCCGCTTAAGGTAGGCCAGTACACCAAGGGTGTCCCTGGATTCACCGTCAGACAGGGTGGCCAAGCTAGAGAAACCGCAGGATAAGAAGCCACTCATTAAGCTGGTCATTAACTGCTGATTCGCTGTCGCCGCTGCTGTGAGTCTGCCCGTATGCAAGCACCGCACAATAACAAAGGAAAAAAGATCCGCCAGTACACCAAGGGTGTCCCTGGAGTCACCTATCTCCCGAATCTGCTCTCCTTGACTGCTGTAAACTTCTCGCCAAAGAGCTTCTTACGTCTGAATTCGTACCGAAATAAAAAGCCGCTCCGCGCAGGACATTATTGTTTTGAAAAAGGATAAAAACAACAGTATATAATATTCACCAAAAGATAATAAAACCACCAAAAGTACGAATTATTGTCCAAAACTGTGAGCAGAGCTGTTTTAGCAATCTAGCACTCGGCATGCGAACAGCCACCTAGCACTTGCGAAGGCAAAACAATGATGAGTCCACTAGTCCTGACCTGCGGTCAGAGCCTACGTATTCTCAAGTCATTGTCACATCTGTAAAACTATAACAAGCTTCCGCTCTAAAATCTTCATCTACCAATAAAATGTTACTATTCTCTGCCAGCTTTGATGATGTTACCGTTCCCCATCTTCTGGCTGACACGTCAGTGGCAGCATCCTAAACGTCATTTCTTCCAGAAACATTCTTCTTATCTCAATGTCATACCATGATGACCAAACCTTCTTCCCCACATCTGCTATCTCCGAGCAGTCATCAAGCGCGAGGTATGTCATGCCTGTCACGCCTGTCACGCGTGTCACCAGCTGGACAACCCCGGCTTCGGTACCTCGAGAAGCCGGCGTTTGTTACAGCGATGGTACTCCATCATTTTTGGGATGTCCGCATGTCATCCCAAAAATGGCATATCACTCGGGTAGAGTGTGAATCGTAGTAGGGCGCTTATAGTAGGTTCTTATATAAAGGGATCTCCGTTGAATTCGCGTGGGAGATGTATTTCACGTGAATTCCTGGCGAATTCAACGGGGCTCCCGAGAATCATGATGGAGAGAGAGTAAGTAAGGTAATCGAATTTCACGTGAAATACCTCGCGAAACATGTATTTCACTCATTGGTGTGGCAGGAGCTAGGGTAGCGCCGCAGGCTTGAAATACCTTACCTTACCTTGCCTTAGTCAATCATCATCATCATCAGCAGCAGCAGCAGCAGCAGCAGCAAAGCTCGAATCCCAACGGGCGGCGCAGTCGAATGTCCGATCTCACGGTCGCCAGACGTTAACGATGACAGTGCCACTACATTCGCGTATATTTACCGCGACGCCACCCACGCGTTATGGCATGGCATGCCGGGAAGCAAAAAGCGAAGCATTGTCGCGCACATCGATGATCCTGCGGTCAAATGATGTAATGGCGATATCCATGTTAACATCGCATGGCCGACGCGATGTTCGTAAATCGAAATTAGTCGCATGTTCTGAATGCGAGCACCACAACGCCTCAACGCGCCACGTCGGGATTACATTCAATCGATGATTACCGGATGGAACCTCAGCTGCCACGACTGCACTAAAATGTAACGCCCGACACAAATATATACGAGCATCGCGGCGCGCCACGTCGGACGGAATGGTAATTAATCGTGCTGTCCAAAAAGATCGACGCCTAGTGGAGATCGCATATTTGTGATCGACAGCGCCTAGACCTATGACCTTTATAATCTTCACCCAAACCAAAATACCTTACCTTACCTTACCTTACCTTAATCAGCAGCAGCAAAGCTCGAATCCCAACGGGCGACGCAGTCGAATGTTCGATCTCACGATCGCCAGACGCTGACGATGACACTGCCACTGCAGTCGCGTGTATGTACCGCGACGCCACCCACGCGTTATGGCATGACATGCTGGGAAGCAAAAAGCGAAGCACTGTCGCGCACATGATCCTGCGGTCATATGATGTAATGGCGATATCCATGTTAACATCGCATGGTAATTAACCGTGCTGTCCAAAAAGATCGACGCCTAGTGGAGATCGCATACTTGTGATCGACAGCGCCTAGTACTTAATCAGCAGCAGCAGTAGCAGCAGCAAAGCGCGAATCCCAACGGGCGACACGGACGAACTTCCGATCTCACGATCGCCAGACGCTCTTAGGGCTAGATAAGCGAGCCCTCAATATATCATATAAAATGCAAGTAAACGCTGCGTTATAGAACAGTAACACAAGCGTAAGATAATAGCGGGGGATGAGTGCAGTCTCTGTGTAAAGATACTGCTGAAGCACAACGCTTCCTCATCTATACCATACGTCTCCCATCGCATAGATGGTACCGCCATTGGGTTGTGAATCCGAGACGTTGGTTGAACGACCAGTATCGTCAGAACGAATAATACGTTCGCTCCATAATACTGCGCATGCTTGTTCCGCACATGCTTAAAGCAAAGATGGTTCTTGTTTGTTACTTCAAGATGTATCTTGCTTTGCCATCTTCGAGTTCGACGTACGAACTCTCGATGACAGGTGTCATTCAAGTCTTTCCTTGAATAATGACAGATGACGTGACTTATCATCTGACGACATGTACAGTCATAGTCGACCGTACTGACGACTGTCTGTCATTATAATATATGACATGACTCGACATGACATGACATGACATGGTATGACATGTCTGACAGGTATGACACGTATGACATGTATGACACATATGTCATCGGTCATGACCCTGACAGATCTCCCCTCTTAAAAGAGTTGTGACCTCACAACGGGCATACCTTTGTATATGTCTATGATGTCTTTGTTGTTGTTGCTTCTTGCTGGTACCAGTCTTCTTACACCGATTTGAGGCGTCCCTCATGGTGTTTTTAGGTTATTGGGGGGAATTGAGTCCACTTCAGTCCCTCACCTTACAGTTCTTAGGATGTAGCCCCCTTGAACGATTCAAGGTTCAATGAATTGCGTTTCGTGATACAGATTGACGCTGGATTACTGATTGATCCACACGTATCGTGCGTCAGAGTGACGATTCAAAGTATCCGAAGTGTACGTTACGGATTATTTGCGCTAGCCGTCGACGCTTTTGCGAACGATGATCCCACGAATTAACAATTTCTCATTAATCGAACGATTCTCGGCCTTATATATACAACTGATCGTTTGCTGTTCGTTTCCACAGTTGTTATATATTGTGCACCCAACCCTTCCTCCCCTCCTGAAGCTACTTTTGGGGGTTCATAGGCGGTCATGGGGAGCCCGTGTTTGTTTCCGGAGTTATTTCACCGGGGGCTTGTTTTAATGCAAACAGAGTGGCCCTGCTTAACGGGATTGGACTTATAATCCTTACCCGGTCTGCTCACTCTTGATATGGTCCAGTACGCACGCTTTGACGAACATCTATCGCGATGAGTGAGAATGGATTCGCCACGTACTAATGTGAAATTTCTTTAGTTATGTTTGTCAAGCACAACTTAGGATCACAACTCCGTCTACCTCAGTCGATATCTCCGGTAGCTTCGGATGACTGGCCATAGAATCCGATGACTAACCACGGTCTTGGCAAAGGTAGCATTTAGCAGTTTTTATTTATCCACAGATATGATATCTCGCATGTATGCGTATCTGTGCAAGGGTATGATTTTGTACAAGGCTCACTACACCTTTAGCAAGGAAGGATCAATTTCCCGCTTCTATGCAACATAATGATAAAACATTAAGAGCAAGGTATATAGATGATCGACATGTATTAGTATATATTACAAGAAGTAAGGGCATGAGGCTTAATATAATGTTTAGCCTTCATAGGCAGCTATTATGTCTGCTGCATTGGTCAGCTCTGTGGCTTTGACCCAGGTGTCATGCTCAGGGCCGTAGCCTGCATATCGCACTAAATAGTACTTGACACCTCTAGTGATCTTATCTGAGAGTATATGTGATATCTCAAACAGTGGTTGCCCTTCTTCGGTGATCATCTGTGGCAGAGGCAAAGGTGCTTGGATCGAGTCATTGTACAGCTCTAATCTGGATACAGGCTGTACCGGATGAATACGGATATCGAGGTCTCCGAAATCTAACTCGTATGCACGCCCATGGCTAAGCACTTTGGAAATGGTGAATGGCCCAATATATGGCTGCTTAAAGTGTCTGCCTGCCTCTGTCAAACCAGTCCATTGAATAAACTCGGTCCGTAAAAGAACTTTTTGCCCAACTGCATACTGCCGAGGCATGTGAGTCTTATTGAATCTGGCTTGGCTAATTTCTGCTGCTCGGGAAATGTTGTCTACCGCGTTGGCATGAACAGCCGAGTACTGGTCAAAATGATCTCGAATAGCTCTTTGTATTGGAACAGGAGCTTCTGGCGGAATAGTGATTACCAGGTCATGAGGCGAAAGTGGTTGCGCCATCGAGTCGAGATAAAATGGTGAATAACCAGTTGATGCAGAAACTGTGTTGTTAATTGCAAACCCCACCAGAGGCAACTTGTCCTCCCACAAATTGGCTGAAGTATCATTGCAACAACACCTGAGGATGAAAAAATACCACCTAATCAGTTTATAAACCAGAGGATGGTGAAATCGAATCATGAATCAACAATTTGAAAAGTACCTGAGGATATCCTCGATGAAGGCATGGCTCCTCTCATTGGCTGCATTCGACTGTGGATGGTGTGAGGACGTCATAGACAATCTTGTACCAGTAGATTTCCACAGTGTCTGCCAGAATGTAGAGGTGAATCTGGGGTCTCGATCTGAGATGATGTTCCTCGGAAGACCATGGAGCTTGAAGATATGCTGCATATATATAGAAGCAGTATGCTGAGCTGTCCAGGTCATGCTGAAGGGAATGAGATGACAGCGATGAGAAAATTGGCACATTACCACAAATATACTGTCGTGCCCATTAGTGGTGATAGGCAGGTCAGTAATCCAGTCAAGAGATACATCTAGCCATTTTGTCTTAGGCACAGAATATCGTATATGTGCCTGACCATAAGGCTTGTGTCGCCTCGTTTTCTGGCGCTGACAAACGGGGCACTCCCGAATGTACTTGATGGCTGCCGTTGTCATTCCTGGCCAATAATACCGGCTACGCAGAAGATGAAGCATGCGATTTTTGCCTACATGACCAGAAATAGTGGCTGAGTGGCACTCATGAAGGAGAATGTGGCGAAGCTGTGTGATCTCACCGTCATCTGTGGGGACTTTAGCTGTTGGTGGAATGTACAGCTGTCTGCCATATATGGTCTTACGATAGATCAACCCCTGAATGAGCTCGAAGCTGTAGCTGCTGACTGACTGTGATGAAGTCGATGATGTCAGCTTAGCCAAAATAGTCTGTGCAAATGTATCACGATCATATTCGGATATAATGATGTCGTGTAGCTGATGAGCTGATGAAGAAGATATAAGAGCAATGAATGTAGGATCTGCAGATGGCATGACCTCGCTGATGTCCATGTGCTGAAGACAATCAGTGAGTTCAAAAAGTGCAGAGATACGAGTGAGTGCATCTGCGACCTTATTCTTATCGCCAGCAATATGCTCTATACGGAAGTTGTACTCGGAGAGCTCATCCAACCACCTTGCCTGTTTGGGGCTCAGTGTGGATTTGGACTGGAAATAAACCAGTGGCTGATGATCTGAGCGTACAATGGTCTCAGGAGCTCCCAACAAGATGTGGCAAAAGAATCGGAAGCCCTCCACAATGGCAAATAGCTCGATCTCAGGAATAGGCCAACGTCTCTGTGTATCGGATAGAGTGACGCTGTGATAACCACATGGCTTCATACCTTTTCCTTGATCCTGGAGTATCACTTGACCAACGTGTGTGCCTGATCCATCGACCTCCATAATAGATGGCAGTTTCTGATCTGGAAGCTGTAGTACTGGAGCGTTACAGATGGCACTTTTGAGGTTATCAAATGCCTGCTGCTGCTCAGATTCCCAGACAAACTCTGCATTATCTTTAAGGAGACGATTGAGCGGCTCGGCAACTTTGGAGAACTTTGGTATGAATCTCCTGAATTGACCGACCATGCCCAAGAATGACCGAAGGGATGACTTGCCATCTTTAGCCATACGGCGTAGAGGCTGTTTTCCAACGGTAGGACCATAAGACACTGGAGGCTGAATTGCCATAACTGCTCGGATTCTGTCTTCGATGATGGACAAGCCTGCTTCAGAGATGTGATGTCCGATGAAATCTATAGATCTGACGAACAACTCCACCTTGGAAGGCCTGATGAAGAACTGGTGTTCTCTGCAACGCTGGAGAAACTTGATGTGAGATGAGACTTTCAGCCCCCCCCATAAGGTGGGGGGCAGTCACACACTCTCTGATCACCCCTTGACCCGAGGTGCCACGTCAGCTTGCTTCCGCCAGTTCGTTCCGCCAGTTCGATAATAAAACCTCAAAGTTATTTTATTATCTCATCTTAGTCTGCAGTGTATCACGGTGTCACACCCTGTAAATGCTTCCGCCAGCCTAATATATATATCATATATTAGCCTTTTCTGTCAGGTTATCGGTCCACCATCTTTGGTGTGGCATCTGTTTTCTCGGCTACTTTGATCACGCACGTAACCCGCACCCGTGACCCGCACGTAACAGCACGTAACCCGCACGTACCTCCGCACGTAACTCCGCACGTACCCCGGAAAATTGTATTTTTTTCGACCAACTTCAGCAGGAATCAACGAGACCTTCACCCCTTCTTATCGGCGTTTTTGGTTTCGCCACATCTTTGCATTTTTCAAACTGGAATATTTCATCCCTGCAATGGCTACCCCGTCACATGCAGCGATCCGCGCCGCCCGCCAACGTGCTTCCGGAGATTCTGAAACATCTCCCACCAATGGAGGCCGCCCGCGGGGCGCTACCCGACGCATTGTCACGACATCATCATTGCGCACACGACCCACTTGTGTTGGCCCTTCCGCCACTGCTGCCGAATTTCATCGGGATCCGGCTGTATGGGTCTCTACACCCGTGGAAGAAGGAAGAGAGGACGAGTACTCCGACAAGATGACTTACGCCTTTACTTACCCCTACCATTTTAGAAAACGTTAGTACGTGCACTAACGATATACTAACGACACACTAACTGTATAAGAGTACGGCGCGTTAGTGTGCTTGTACATACACTAATAGCACGCTAACTGCGTCGTTAAGGTACCGTTAGGGCATGCATTCTGTGCAACATACCTTAACGGTACCTTAACGACACACTAACTCAAACGATTAACGCGTGGTTAGGACATTAACTGACACACTAACCGGCACACTAACGGTACACTAACTCACGGTATATTAACGACACACTAACTGCGAGCATTAACGGATGGTTAGTATACAGATAGTATGTAGTTAGGATATCGTTAATATACCACTAACACTACACTAACAGCACACTAACTTTGAGCATTAACGGATGGTTAGTATACCGATAGTGTGTCGTTAGGATATCGTTAATATACCACTAACACTACACTAACAGCACACTAACCTTGTGCACACTAACGACCGGTTAGTGTGCACATAATCTAGTGTTAGTGTTCAAATAGTGTATCATACCATTGTGCTATCCCATTCTAAAAGCATACGCGCGTTCACTTGCTACACACGTACACACTATTGAAGATGTAAACACAAACACGAATGTTGTGTGTGTGCATGATAGATGCACACACACCATACAAGCTTGCATAATTTCATATGTGGCGGGGTGTGTACAAATGTGCATTCATGTTGTTTGTGGCAAAATGATGCTTTCAAGAACACAATTCTTTCGCTAGAATGCGCAAATGCAATATGGGTATACACAAAGTATGCATGACAATGAATAGAAGACAAAATAAGAACGTAGTATCCATCATTCAACTATATTTACACTGCTTTCTAAGCCCTAATATGTTTGCGAGTTGTTGATCACAATTCTCTAAAAGAAAAGTTCAACAAAACGCGCGATCTTGCGAAAAACAGCCTACTCTACTCTGCAAACAAAAGTCAACATATCACTAGTACAACAAGTCTGCGGGATAATCAAACTATTCTACTCTACTCTACTCTACTCTACTCTACTCTACTCTACTCTACTCTACTCTAGAAAGAAAAGAAATCGTTCCAATGTACCTGCGTTTGAAAAACCCAACCCACACAAGGAGTCTCAATAAGTATGATCAAAACGCGTTGAAGGGAAACTGAAGACAGATCATGTAAACAATATGAGAGAACCATACCAATGAAAGAATTCGAAGAGCTCGAATCGCTCGAAGAGCTCAAAGACTAGAAGAACTAAAGATCAGCTTCATTTCTGCGTGCAAAAGCAAAACAAGTTAGCAAGTAACCACAAGAAAATAATAAATTCAGCGGGGTGAGTCGGATTCGAACCAACTTGTCCTAGTCCATTGGACTAGGAACCAAGAAACCAATTTATCTTTTTGACACCCCTACGCACTTGGCTAAAGACCAAGACGCGCAGCAAAACAATCGTGGCTACACATGAAAACATCCTCGCAAGCATAAAGTTACGGTAGAAATAAAAAATACATGAGCGAGAGCGAGTACGCACTTGAAACAAGGTCAAGCACAGCAGCAGCAGCAGCTGCACACGGAAGTGTTTTTTCATTACAGTCGAGTGACACTGCTACAGACTGTTCACTGTCTCAGTGTGTAGACACCGGAGTGTAGAATGCTGTTGAAATAATTCAAAACCAAAAACGGATACCTCGTCATGTCATGTCAGTCGGTCGGTGCGGTGTTGACCACTACAGTGACACAGTGACACAGTACTGACTACAGTGGACACCACATCCACTGCCATGCCACTGTCGATCCTCGATGTCGATGTCGTGTGTCACTCGACTGTCTCAGGCGTCATCGTCAGTGTCACTGTGACTTCATATGGCATGGGATGACATTGTATTTTTTGTCGGTGATATACGTCATTTTATTTGATCGTAGCGCAGTTGGACATGACGAGTGGGCAGTCGCCTTGGGGATCCGCCCGCGTGGGTTCGAATCCTGCCGTCGAGTAATTTTTATCTCGCGATTCGAGTTTTTAGAGAATATTCCATTGTTAGTACGCTAACAGGACGCTAACGGCAGGCCTTAGCGCACTGACGTTGCCCTAACTGAACACTAACAGAAGGAATCTTTTAGGGAATATGCCATTGTGCGTTAGTGCATGCCACCTAATGCCTCCTTAACGACGTCAATAGGGCGCCATTTAGTGTCTTGTTGCATGTAATGCGCTAACTCAGCGCTGAACGTAACGCACAATGGCATATTCCCTAAAAGATTCCTTCTGTTAGTGTTCAGTTAGGGCAACGTCAGTGCGCTAAGGCCTGCCGTTAGCGTCCTGTTAGCGTACTAACAATGGAATATTCCCTAAAAGATTCTTTCCGTTAGTGTTAAGTTAGGGCAACATTAGTGCGCTAAGGCATGCCGTTAGCGTCCTGTTAGCGTACTAACAATGGAATATTCCCGAAAAGATCCCTTCTGTTAAACTCACACTAACAACGCAGAATACAGTAAACACTCGATTTTAAGAAAACAGGACTTTTTGGTCAGCCTAGCAACTTTCTTATTTATATAGAGATCTTAAATATGGAGTGTTATGTGTTAAATATTGTGAAGAAATCAAAAAAGCTGGCTACTTTCTTATTGGCGGGGTTTCTTATTACTGAGTGATTACTGTATTGCATAATAGGAGGGCGGGTGGGGTGGGGGGGGCAGAATTGGGATTTGTGCAATGAACAATAAACGTCAAGGTGAACACTTTGCGACTCTTCGTGCACAAGCCTCTCGCCCGGATCCACCTTCGCCCGAGCCCGCGCCCGAGCGTGCACCCACACCGACTCCCGGCCGGCGTGGGATTCTTCTACGGCAAGGCGCGCCGGTGTCCTCACGTGTACCCGTCCCCAGTGTTGCTGTCTTCAAGAAATCACCGTAGGCCCCGTTTTCGGGATTGCATAGGTCCCGTATGGGTCCGGGCGGTCCGCACCCAGATAGTCATAGGTCCGTCATAGGTCCGCCCGGCCCGTGTAATTTGCACGATTTCTTGACATATATGTGGGTTATCTAAGTTGACAAGTGCACACGCAAGATTTCGCCTAATTAAGTGCTCCATCTAGTACATCGATCCCTTCGAGTTCGAAGCACTCTTATTATCATCAAAGGCATATCAATGCACATATATTATGCATGACTTGATATTTGAATCCCATGAGTCGATTATGTAGCGTTACAGTACTAGACATATATCAAGACAATTTTTGATAAATCTAAAAGTTTATTAAATGAAAATAAATACCGAAATGTTCCAAAATCTTTATAAAACCAAATCCAACCTATTCAACGATCCCACGATGCACATATGCATGACTTATTTATCCATCTAAGGCTTCTCTTCCCGGATAAAAAATACCCAGGCCAAATAGAAAATAATGATTTTTTTTGTGTCAGCACACCTCCAAAAATACTCGGACCCAATGTTGCCTTCTCCCATTTTTGGTGCGCCGCAGGCGAATTTTCACTCGATCTTAACCGACTTTCGCCAGATTTTTGCATAATTATGTTCACCCATCATATCCGGGTCGGTGGAGCATTTCCCCTACCTATGTATCGTCGGGTCTACGGACCAGATTACTCGCCATGCGCCGAGTTTTTACCTCCAGCATTGCTGACGGTTTTAGGCATTATTTTCTACTAGGGATCCAGGTCTTATCCACTCCGTAATTTGCCAAATCTAAAGAGTGCTTATAAATCAGTATATCGTGGGAATAGTAAAATGCATGCCAACATTTCAACGTATTTCCTATTCGATACAATTTCCAATAAGTCCGCCGTAGGCCCGGATCACATCACACCATTGTAAGCTCGACCTGTCCCCGATAAATCCATCTGGACAACAAAACACTCCTAAATCCATAGGCCCACCGTAGGTCCGGGGCTTTCCAGCGGTGGTGTGGCTATACTAGAATTGTCAGGCCCATAGGTCCGGAGGAGAATTGCTCGTAGGTCCGCGATAGGCCCAAGGTCAATTTTCGGGACGCCCGTAGGTCCGGGGCCGGCCCCCAGCGCCTTGACAGCAGCACTGCCCGTCCCACCACTAGCCCGCAGAGCCATTCGTAACCCCGCACCCCACGCACTTGTTTCTCCACCACCACCTTGTCAACCTGTTCCCGAAGGTTTCCGGTTGGGTCATGAATATGAGGGGAGCACAAAGAAGCTTCGAGTATCCGAGTGGGCGGCAACCACGGTGACGACGATATATGACGGGTGAGTCATGCCTTTATCCATATACCTCGTGATATGCATGTCTCTCAAGAAACCAGTGAAACACGTTATCTGTGCCCTATGTCGATACGGTAGTGTACACTTAGTGCGATATTCGGTAACTAACAGTACACTACTAACGTGGCAGCTACTTTACTTAATTAATGCACTATGTTCCAGCTAACTGCGTATCAAAAATGGTGGCGGTATGCCGGCACAACCGCATTACAAACATTCTGCGGGTGGAGATCGCGGGACGGTTGTACACCTTATTGAAAGTCAACTGGCTGACAAAGCCAACCGAAGAACAAATCAAGGCCTATCGTAGGAGGAACTCGATTCTCGGGCCGGACGATTTGGCTAAGACGGTGTACACCTTCAACCCGCACCGTGACCCAACGGCTTTTGAGAAGAACTCCGAGCATTTCATCTTAGCCAACAAAGTTGAACAGCAGGTCGTCGTTATACGTACCACATCCGTGCATGGAGATCGCGGTCATTCTTGACCCCACGGCTGACTTTTTTGAATGCCTAAAGCCACCACTTGACTACGACGACGACTAGGACGACAATGAGGACTGAACTCATGTTTCGGTCGACGGGATTCTAGGCCGTGGACAGTCCCTCGGCATCTTGCGTCGTGTGGTTTAGTGGAACACCCGGCATGTGCAGTGGTTGCGTAGTTTACGCACGTATACCGTGGTTAGTACACGTTTAACATGTTAGATAATATATGTTTAACACATTAACGTCTGATTGGTCTAGTGTACTAAATGGCATACTAACGACATGCTAACGTAGCACATTCCCAAAGGAGCTCAGCCATATCAGCTTCTTCAAACCGCGTCATACCCCCTTAACCAATGTCCAGTTCGCCATCCAGTCACCTTAGAACATCACTGAAGTGCATTTGGACCCCAGCCATGACTCACTACGCACCACGCCACATGTCCACCAACTCCCACACTTAAGGGGAGTGGGAGTTAGTACGCCGTTAACACGCTAACGTGTGATTGGTCTAGTGTACTAACGACATACTAACGACATACTAACGACATGCTAACGTAGCACATTCCCAAAGGAATTTAGCCCCAATATCGGCTTCTTCAAACCGCGTCATACCCCCTTAACCAATGTCCAGTTCGCCATCCAATCGCCTTAGATCATCACTGAAGTGCATTTGGACACCATCCATGACCCACTACGCACCACGCCACGAGTCCACCAACTCCCACACTTAAGGAGAGTGGGAGTTAGTACGCCGTTAACACGCTAACGTGTGATTGGTCTAGTGTACTAACGACATACTAACGACATGCTAACGTAGCACATTCCCAAAGGAATTTAGCCCCAATATCGGCTTCTTCAAACCGCGTCATACCCCCTTAACCAATGTCCAGTTCGCCATCCAATCGCCTTAGAACATCATTGAAGTGCATTTGGACCCCATCCGTGACCCACTACGCACCACGCCACGAGTCCACCAACTCCCACACTTAAGGAGAGTGGGAGTTAGTACGCCGTTAATACGCTAACGTGTGATTGGTATAGTGTACTAACGACATACTAACGACATGCTAACGTAGCACATTCCCAAAGGAATTTAGCCCCAATACCGGCTTCTTCAAACCGCGTCATACCCCCTTAACCAATGTCCAGTTCGCCATCCAATCGCCTTAGATCATCACTGAAGTGCATTTGGACCCCATCCATGACCCACTACGCACAACGCCACGAGTCCACCAACTCCCACACTTAAGAAGAGTGGGAGTTAGTACGCCGTTAACACGCTAACGTGTGATTGGTCTAGTGTACTAACGACATACTAACGACATGCTAACGTAGCACATTCCCAAAGGAATTTAGCCCACATATCGGCTTCTTCAAACAGCGTCATACCCCCTTAACCAATGTCCAGTTCGCCATCCAATCGCCTTAGAACATCATTGAAGTGCATTTGGACCCCATCCGTGACCCACTACGCACCACACCACGAGTCCACCAACTCCCACATTCAATCATACTAATGCACATTGTGTACTAACGCATCGCGTTAGTACGTCGTTAGTACGCGTACTAAAAGTAAGCGGCGTTAGTATGCGCTAGTATGACGTTAAGACACACTAACTCACCGTTAGTGCACGTACTAACGTTTTCTAAAATGGTAGGGTACGCTGAGGACGTCCTCACCCTTTTGCACGCCCACGAATTCAAGAAGAACGTTGGTATCACTCTGGACACTTCGGACGCTGAGACTGACTTCGCTATTTTGCTCAGCAGCATTCACCACGTCTTGGGGCCCATTTCGCACTACGAGTTCGACATGCTCCTCGACTTGGACAACGAGTACGAGGCCTACCACATGGTTCTCAACGAGCTCATCTTCACCATTTTGCCCGTTTTTCTCCGCGGCTCGGCTCTGCGTTTGTACAACGAGTCGGCCAAGGTGCACCCTGGCGATGGCCGTTGTGCTCTCCAGCGCTTACGTTTTTTCGTGGAAGGCATCCCTGACCCCGACACTGAGCGCTTCTGGACGAGGTTACGCGCTGTCATCATCGACGAGAAGAAGGACCCAGCTCCGCAATTGGAGGTCATCAGCAAGCTCATGGACAAGCACGCCCGCTCGCACGCGACCTACACTGACCGAGAGCGAGTTCGAGATCTCTGGCACATCCTGGCCGCGTCCGCGGCGAATTCGTGCTACGTATCCCCCTTGTACCTGGTGGTGCTACGCAACTTGCGGGCTGGTGCGACCCACACTTTTTCGTCCCTCCAGCTCGAGCTTCGGACCGTTTTCCGCGACGAGTTCCCATTCGCCAAGCTGGCGGGGAAGGCTGTGTCCTCCACCTCTGGTGGTGCTGCGGCCTACAGCTTCGATGCCACCAAGTCCAAGCGACGAGAGCGACGCGAAGCACCAGTTGGTGAGTGGAAGGCAGAGGGCGACATGCTCTTCAAAAAGTGGTTTGGCACTGGTTTCCCTTGCGTCACATGCTTCCGCTTGTATGGTGTCACATGTGCCCACCAGGAGACGAAGGGCCTCTGCCCACGCATTTGCAAGGAGGCGTACGCGGACGGTAAAGCCCCTGACTTCGCCGCCGCTGCACCTCCTGTTTCGCCGCCATGGACGAAGCAGGCAGTGCCTCAGCTCGCGTCGGCCACGGAGAAGCCGCCCACGACCGAGGATGCAACCGCCATGACGTTGCGGCTGCCGCCCCCTGAGGATTGGCCGCCCGAGGATCCGCCCTCCCCTGACTCACCTGGCTACGCCCCTTTTCGTGATGTGCCTCCCAGCGATGTTCCACCCCCCTCTGTGCATCCCGGCGGTCTCGATCGAGGCGGTGGTGTCCATCTGGCCGCTGCCCGTTCACTCGCACCTGCCGACGACGAGGACGAGTGGGACCGCTGCCCTGCTTACACGCAGGGGCCCATCTGGTTGCCGAGTTTCAGTGGATCACGGCCTCTCGCCAATGGCGCAATCGACCCGCCACCAGACGCATCACGGTCTGGTGGTGTGCAACATTAAAGCAAACAGACACTTGCAATGAACAGCTCTAGCTTGTAGTGCAGTAGTTTCAAACTGTGAGAGGTCCCTTCGGGCCTGTAACTGCTGCCTATTTTTGCCTAGGGTTTAGGTTTGGGATGCGAGCTTGCCTATCTTGTTGTGGCACCTCACGCCTTCGGAGTGAGGTGGTGTGATGTGAGATGAGACTTTCAGCCCCCCCCATAAGGTGGGGGGCAGTCACACACTCTCTGATCACCCCTTGACCCGAGGTGCCACGTCAGCTTGCTTCCGCCAGTTCGTTCCGCCAGTTCGATAATAAAACCTCAAAGTTATTTTATTATCTCATCGTTAGTCTGCAGTGTATCACGGTGTCACACCCTGTAAGTGCTTCCGCCAGCCTAATATATATATATCATATATTAGCCTTTTCTGTCAAAACTGTCGGACATGACTCACGTGGCTGTCAAAATCCGGACTGTATACGATGGTATCGTCCATGAAAATGACAAGGAACCGATCGATGAAGTCGAAGAATGCCCGATTTTCTACACGTAGAGCTGTTGCAGGAGCATTGGTCAATCCGAAAGGCATGACTGTCCACTCATAGGAACCGTATCTGGTGCGAATAGCTGTTTTGTGAATGTCATCTGGATGTATAGGAATCTGATGGAAAAACTGATTGAAGTCAAATCTGCTAAACCATCGTGCACCTTTTAGCTGTTCAAGAAGGGTGTCGTGAGGTGGCAATGGATACGTGTCCTTAATTGTGATGTTATTAAGGGCTCGATAATCACAGCACATCCTCCACTTCCCACCTGGCTTAGGAGCGAAAATGATAGGACATCCATATGGAGATGATGGCGGACGAAGGATACCCAAGTCGACATATTTGATGATCTGTCGTTTGAGCTCTTCCATCATGGGTACTGGTATGGTACGTACTGGCTGTGATGGTGGCTTATGCCCAGGTTCAATGTTGATTCGATGATAACCACCTTCAAACCGTTCTGGCCTATATATGACCAGCTGGAAGATCCTCCTGGAATATGTCTGAAAAGTCTTCTCTCATTTGATCACGTGCTGCTGTGACCTCTGGGTCTTCCATAGTGGTGTCTGTGTCTGATGCTGTAAAGACCAGTTCACCGTCGACCTCTGAGAGAAAGAAGAGATAAGCTACGGCTTCTTCAGCCGAACCACTGGATCGAATACAACGAAGGTGCTTTCCCATGGTGGTGGCGCTGACCAATTCCATTTCAGGAAGGTCATCTGAGCCTGGAGTCTGTTCAACTCTGGATAATACTGTGCGAATACTGGAGCCTGATGAATGCTTCCTAGTGATCGTCATATTTTTGGTCTGAAAGTCAATGTGTGGATTTCTCCTCTCCAACCAATCTTGACCCAGAATGACAGTGAATGGTTTCATGTCAATGATGTAGAAATCTTCTGTATCCTTATACTTACCCAGCGTAAATGTAGTTTTGGGAAGATAGGATGTGCATGGTAGTTGGTTTCCTCCAGCCAATCCCACTGAAAACGATGAAGAATCTGTGGGTGCTATACCAAGCTGAGCAGCGAATTGTCTGTCAATGAAAGACGATGTTGCTCCTGGATCTACCAAAATGTGAGTACTCTGTCCATATACTTTCCCTTTGTACAACAACAGCTTCTTCTGTGATTTAAGCTGTGCTGTTTGAGACTGCATCTGTGCGATGTGCTCTGAGGGAGTGTCCATCTGCTGAAACTGCAATGTCAGACTGGAAAGGACTTCTTCTGAGATACTCTCAACCCGGCCACTTGCTTCAGTGGCATCTTCAGGCTGATTTATCTTGGGGGTGCTCTCAACACTGGTACCTGTGCAGTACCCTGAGAGTTTCCCTGAGGAGCTGGAGCTGAAGCTGGAGCTGGAGTTGCAACTGCTGCATTAATGCTGTGCTGATTCTTCAGTTCCTTAACCAAGGTGTTGATAGTATTGATGAGTTTGCCGGACCCATCCTTAGCACCCTGATTCTGTTGCTGTTGTCTCCGATTCTGGAAAGGATTCTGAGCTCGTGGCTTACCCTTGATATCTTTTCCATCTGGGGTCTTGGTGGAATAACAATCCTTTTCGATGTGACCAACACGACCACAACGATTGCAAGACTGAGGATTCTGTGATTTTCCTTTTCCTTTGCCCTTGCCTTTTCCACCTTTTCCCTTGCTCCGATTTTGATTGGAGTTCTGGCTGCCACTATGGTTCTGATTCCGATTTCTGTTGGATCTGTCATATGGCTTCTGGCCACGTCATTTGTCCTTGTCCTTCTTGACTGGACCTCCTGATGACTGCTCCCTCTGACCCCGATAGTGAAGGGTTTCTGACTGCTTTGAATGAATGAAATAATTCAAATCAAGCAATATCTGTGTGGTTTCTTGCCACGACAGATTGTTCCTTTCCTGTTCTGTCAGAAATCTGAGTTGGAACTGTCTGCGGAGATCCGGATCCATACTGCTGACGAATCTGTCCTTTATTAGCACATCGTTCAAATCAACTGCTGCTAAAGCAGCCAGTGACGTGAGTGTGCGCAAATAGTTTGAGAAGGTTTGGTTCCCTTGATGCAGCGCCATAAGGTGTTTCTTGGCAACTGATCTCTTATGAGGGTTACCAAATTGGCTGAGGAATATCCGTCTGACCATTTCATAGGTGGCATTTGGCTGTTGTGCCAAGCCCTGAAAATAGTGTCTGTCGTTGTTCTGAATAAGAGTCAGAAACACTGTAATCAAGTCCTTGTCCTTGACTCCTGGATAGGTGAACTGGAAATATCGGTCCACCGTGTCCAACCAGACTTCCGCGTCCTGTC
>LGRX02005699.1:0-23796 GCA_001247695.2 Cymbomonas tetramitiformis
GGCAACCTGCGGAGTCTCCTATGCTTTGCCTTGCGTAGTTTGCTTGGCGTTTTAAAACAAACAAGGAGTTGCTTACGTGTGCATAATTCTGTGCAATTTTGGTCCTGGCATCAAACGGTACTTTTGGGGCTGCAGTCTGAGTTGGGACGAACCCCGCACAGCTTGGGTTGAATTCCCAACAGTCCCGTGGGGGGGTGGGGGGGGGTGCGCGTTTAGTGTTCTGCTATTGCCGGACGAGCGCCTACGTATACGTACTGTAACACCGGATGGGAGCCTGTAACAACAGGAGACACGCAGTCCTCGTTGCACGTGTGATATATAGGGAATCCAGATAAAACCCTGACTGCCTGTTGATTCATGCACATGCAGTCAACAGGGAATGCTGACTTGCTGAGCTCAGCAAGAAGCGCAAACCCCATGCAATATGTTTCTAGAAATGTAGCCCGAGTATTGGGGCTGACCCGCAAGTACGATCGTACTTGCGCAGCACTGCCTCAATGGTAACATGATTTGATGAGAACGAGGAGTGTTGCACCAGGCGATTAAGACCACGCCACTTCTTCTGCAAACAATTCGTCGTCCACAACCGATTGACATATGCATGCTCTTACCACTGAGATCACAGTAGGCGTCCATATCAAATGGCACATACTCCTGGTTCAGGAAGTCAAATATGTTTGTCTGTCCTTAATTTCCAATCTTGCCTGTCACTGGGTTCCATCTTCGTCAGACTGCTGGGAACCTCTGTGACCAGTGCTTTCATTCGCTGTGGCACTGTCCTCCCGATTCTTGATCTGCACTTTCTTGGACTTGAACGTTCCGACCCGTATGCACCGCCACGAGAGTAGCTACATACACATTTTCACCCTTCTGTATGCTTGGCATGTATTGCGTCCAACCATAGCAGTGGAGAATCCAGCCAAATCAAAGAGTCTCCCGTAGATAAAACAAGGCTGGCCTCGCTATGGTTTGTCTGAAGAGTCTGGGGTATTGCGACCCTTTACTCGGTTGGGAACTTGAGATCCACCACTCTCGGCAGGGCACATATCTTATGGGGATTGGCCGGCCCGGGGCTGAGAGCAGCGCCCAAAAAGAGCTCCGGGCCGAAAGCGGGCCGGTCGATTTTTCATCCTTAAGTATGGAAAACATTTGAAAATTAGCAAAAACACGTGTTTTTCTTGATTCCGGGCCGAGAGTCATCCTAGGAAGATATGTGCCCTGACTCTCGGAGGAGTTCGTCCCTGACGCGATTCCTTTCCCTGCCGCGGGGCGAAATGGGGGCTCTCCCATTTGTTGTCGTAGGGGGGATACCATCGGACCCCCACCACCCTAACGGACACTTTAACGTCAGGGCACAGTTAAGTAGTGTTAAGCACCGAATCTCGACCCCACCACCCCAGCGGACAAGAAAAGCGGTACCCCCCTCCCCGTACAACCCTAAAGTATGAGCGAGAGTGGCAGTAATTAGTAATAGTCTAATTATGTTTGCTGCCGGGCGACGCTGAGGTTGTCCAGTTACAGGATGAACCAAATGATGAACCAAACCAGCTTCAATCAGACCTTCCCTGGCAGATATCTCATGATAGTCAGGTCGACGAGATAAGGCGCCTGGAACGCATAATAATGAACCTGGGATATATATTCCATCTCCGGTACCGTTCCACCTCCACTAGATCCATGTTCCATTGAGCCGGTTTTCTAGGAGCCATAAGCCATACCAGGGATTACTTTGTGGTCTCCCAACAGCTTGAAAACCGTCCAGATAAGATAATGTCTCCAGATTTGAGTGGTACAGTGATGAAGGGCACATACAAATTTCGATTTCTCCGGCATCATAGTTTTGCTCGGCTCCAGTGAACTGCCTGCTGCTCTTAAAAGTAATGGGTTGTACGACTCATTTCCCACATCGTGTATCAGCACTCCACCCAGTGCTACTCCACTCGCGTCAGTCTGAACCACACAGGGGTGGACTCCATCCGCTGCAGCTTGCATGTCAGGCAATGCCAGAATGGGAGTAACACACAAGGCCTTCATCTTTATCATTTTCTTCGAAAGCCCAGCGTTGTTGTGGACCCCATTGCCAGACTACAACCATCCGACCCCCTTTGTCAACTGGGCATTGTATGCCAATTGCTAACTTGTTACTGCTTTTGCGACATGCTATGTTGTGCCATGCTATGTTTGTGACATGTGGGCTTTCGATCCGACCTGACTGACAGAGGCCATCTGATAGGCCAGAAAGCCGGCAATTGAAAGTAACTACGGCAGCTACACCACGGAGGTATATATAAGCACTTATATACCTTGTCCTTACAACTCACGTTTACATTTTCGTTTGCGACGCACCTTGAAATGCCACTACTGTATCTTACTAGCTAGGAAGCCATGCCATCAAAGCGAGCAGAATGTATTGTCGCCTACATCATGGATATGTTTTCTCAACACGGGATACATAACCCTACCTAACAAGAATATTAATCTTCTTCCGAGGGGCATGACTAAGGATGTTGTGTGGAACAACTACAATGAAAATACAGGGGCGCGGAAGACATGCAATGTTCATTGCGGGGGTTTTGTCATGTGACTGTGGCGTGACGACGAGCTTGACGATTTCTACGAGTGCTGCAAATAATGATGGATTGAAGATATAGATTCTAATGTATCAGCAATATAATAGCCTTAGCACTGTGAAATGATCGAAATCTCTTGCCTAGAAGACTTCATAGACAAATATTTGGTGTATATTGATTAAATTTGTATGATGATATAGATTTGTGTATCATATGCTAGTACCCATCTCAGTTGCAACTTATTTTACGGGAATTGAAGCACCTGAATACGCACATTCATAAACGTGTACCGTGCATGCTGGCCTAAATTGCACATGGATGTACCCACATTTGCATACTTGTACATGATATGCACGCATATGAACAAAAATGCAACAAAAAAATCTACCGGGACTCGCCGAGTACGAAAGCATCATGCACAAATAATTAATTTGAGTAATATTTTGTAATAAAAATTGCGGGACGACTTACGTGTCGCTTACGTGTCGCTTACGTGGCACATTTCAGATGACGTGGCAATAACTTTTAGACGACGAAAATTGTGTCAAAATGAAGGTTTTTAGACGACGATCGAGATTCATTTATTCCCAATAGTTTGTTCTGACGACGGAGTCCTCCACCCTCCTGCCGGTGTTGAGAGCTGCCTCCCTGCGACGACAGCTCTTCACGTAGGCGAGGCCGTCCTGCTCGTTGGTCTGCGGCTTGGCGATCAGGAGATCTTCCTTCTCTTTGGTGCCCTTCATCAAGAATTTAGCTTCGAGCTCTGCAACGAAAGCCCTCAAGGCCCAAGAGTAGTGAGAATCTTCAGTGCCATCTGGCCCCGTGAGACCCCTCGTGGAGGTTCTCTCGCCTGCCCACTCATCAGACGCCTCGCCATCCTCATCACCCTCCTCGAACACCTTACAAACTGCCCAGGTTGACCCTGGCGCCAGCTCATGAAAAGGAGGCTGAGCACAACGCACAGATCCCTGGTAGGCATCTCTCATGGTAACGTCCTTCAGGACATGGCAAGCGTGTGAAGCCATGACGCCATTCTTCAGGTAGGCAGCACACCACCAGTCATAAGCGACTGAGGTGGCATGGTCATCCCCTGCTAGAAACGATGGTATGCTGTCCCACAATGATCTGTAGTCTGGTCTGGACCCAGCGAAGGCCTCCTTCTGCTGCTGACTGAGCGCATGGTAAGATGCTGACTTCATGTACCTACGCTTCCTGGCCTCAAAAGCCCGCTGGACTTTCGCCACCACCATGTCCACGAAACGCCTGATGAAGAGCGCTCTGTCCTCACTCTTACTACCGGTGTACTGGAGTCTGACGTCTTCCTTGTCAAGTGAGTGGCTCTCCTTCTCATAGTGATCCATCTCGTCTACGTCGTCAAACGCAAAGAGAAACTGGTTTGCGGGCGCTGAGGCTACTACTGCTGCTGCGAGTGCTGCTGCTCCTAGCGCTGTTGCTGCTGGAGATGACGGTGCGGAGGGAGTGGTTTCTGAGCCCGACCCCTCTGCGCTCATATACTCCGTGTCAAGGTCCTGACTGGGCCGTCCTCGTGCCAGCCGTCGTGCCTCACGTTCTCTGGAATGGACAGAGGCAGCGCTTGGCTCTGCCTCTCCCTCCGTGGTGAAGTGCTGTGTTGATGCTCAGTCAACGGGACCAAAGGCGAGTCCCCCCTCTCAGCGCAAAGCTCGTTCCCCAGTAGACTGGAGGCTTGACTCAGACTGGCTCAGGCCAGTGCACTGAGTGCCCCTGGATTCGCCTTGCTGAACAAGTGAAAGAACGAAACGCGTGTGGGCAGCGAATGCCTAAAGGTCCAGCACTGTGCTTCAGCGCTCTGAATCAGCAGCGGATGCAGAGTATTCGTGCGAGGAAAATTAAAGCTGGGCCAGTGTGCTGAGCACTTCTGGATTAGCTGGGCCAGAGTTCATCAAGAGCACAATGACAGTGAGGGCCACTCCACAACACCAAGAAATAGCACTGATATGCAGCGGTGTGAGCTAGGCCAGTGTGCTGAGCACCCCTGGATTCACAACACCACTGCTAATCAAGGAAACCATGGCTGGCATGTAAACTCACTCCCCAGTCCAGTCCAGTAAACAAGTACCAGGTCGCTGACAGAGTTGGAAGCTAAGCCAGTGTGCTGAGCACCCTGGATTCGCAGCACTACTGCTGATTCAGAAGGTGGCCCGTGACATGAGGGCCTCACCGGCTGACCAATACTGTAGAAAGGATAGAAGAATTCTCCAACACATCGTGATAAGGCAGCAGAAGGTCACTCCAGTAGTGAGCAGCACTCCAGACTGAAAACGTAATTAACTATGAATCCACCAGGTCACTGTGTCACACCAGGGAATAGACCACTCAGTTGTCGCCTTCAGAGTTGATGCTGCTGCCAGTCCTCTAGCAAGCTCTTCCTCTGCTTCAGGCTTAGGCCAGTACACCAGGGGTGTCCCTGGATTAACCGTCAGACAAGGTGGAGCTGCCCAAGAAACCGTAAGTTGCAGTTCCAGACATAGAGCAGTGATTCACTGCTGATCCACTTCTTCGCTGGTAAATAAAAGCAGATGTCGCCGCTAATTAGCTCACAGGCCAAGCACACCTGCCTTTCAGCTAAGCCAGTACACCAGGGGTGTCCCTGGATTCACTTCAGACAAGGTGGCCAGCTGGGGAGCCCACTGGAAGATAGTTCATCAAGGTGCACATTAGCTGTTGATCCACTCTTAGCCGGTAAGGCAGGGCAGATGCCGCTGCTAATTAGCTCACAGGCCAAGCACACCTGCCTTTCAGTTAAGCCAGTACACCAAGGGTGTCCCTGGATTCACTTCAGACAAGGTGGCCAGCTGGAGAGCCCACTGGAAGATAGTTCATCAAGGTGCACATTAGCTGTTGATCCACTCTTAGCCGGTAAGACAGGGAAGATGCCGCTGCTGATTAGCTCCCAGGTGACACACACCTGCCTTTCAGTTAAGCCAGTGCACCAGGGGTGCCCCTGGATTCACTTCAAGCAAGGTGGTCAGCTGAAAGAACCACTGAGAGCTGCTCATCCAGGTGTACATTCACTGCTGATTAACTTTGTCGCCGCCGCCGCCCAAGCTCATGCCGTGCTGATTAGCTCAAAACTGGAGGACACCATCCTGTCAGCAGCTAGGCCAGTGCACCAGGGGTGCCCCTGGATTCGCTGCAGAACAAGGTGTTGAGCATATCACTGTGTAGAAGGAGGCCGCTCATGACTAGTGAATTCAAAGCTGATCCGTCGCCGCCGTCACTGGAAGCTCTTTCGGTGCAAGTACCACCAAGTTCAGGGAAGAAAAAGGGTCCGCCAGTGCACCGTGGGTGCCCCTGGAGTCGCCTGACTTCCGAATCCGCTCTTTCAACAGCTGCTGACTTCTCGCCAAAGGGCCTTCACTTCCGGATTAACACTGAAATAAAAAGCCGCTCCGCGCAGGACATTATTGTTTTGAAAAAGTATGAAAACAGCAGTAAAATATATCCGTCAAAATTGATATCATATCACAAAATACGAATTATTGTGTGTACGAAAGCTGTGAGCAGAACTGTCTTAGCACTCTAGCACTGGCACGCGAACAGCCACCTAGTACTTGCGAAGGCAAAACAATAATGAGTCCACTAGCCTGACCTTCGGTCAGAGTCTACTTATATCTCAATGTCCTGTCACATCTCCCAAAACTGTAACGGGTTCTAGCCCTTAAATCTTCATCTGGCCAATGGAAAGTCATTATCCCATGCCAGCTCTAACAATGTTACCGTTTACCGCATTCTGACTGACACGTCAGCGGCAAAGGAGTCACTGCCATCTTCATCTTATCATTCTCTGGTCACCTGATGGTGACTATATCTTCTCTGACAAGTCTGCATCTCACAGATGGTCATCTTCGCAAAGCCTGTCATGCTGTCACCACTGTCATGCGTGTCACCAGCTGAACAAACCCGGCGCGGTACCATGAGAAGCCGGCGTTTGTTACATGCTGTTGAGCACCGGACTGTTGTGCACTGTGACTGTTCACTGTATCGAACTCTGCAACGGAACACTGTTCCGACATACACGAATATCCGATATTCAAATACAGCAACGCAAGGAGGGCGATCGATATTTTGCAGTTCGTTTATACTCTTCAGTTGTATTTGAGTTCGTTGGGCGGCTTCGTTCGTTTTTCTTGCCTTCTTTTTTGCGCGACGTAGGTACTTACGTGATTGCCTTAATCTTGTGTGCGTGAATACCTTCGTTGAAAGAGATCTCTCCTAGGAGCATTGAAAGGTGGTTAATGAAGCAGAATCTTGAGCGCGATTCCAAAAATATAATGGCTTCCCAAGTAATATTCGCTTGCTCAACTAGTCTCGAGCGCAAAACTTCAAAGAAAAGGCCACGTGAGGTAAGTGACGAGAACACGTCTCCTTCTTCCTTTAACATTGTTAAGAGTGCTTGCAAGGTTTCGAAGAAGGGTGTTGTTGATTCTAATTTAGGAAGGGGATGCTCTCCCTTTGCGCTCGAAGTTATCTACAAGTCAATTCTTGGGGCGCAAAGTGAAGGGGCACTTGATTCTCGTAGTCTAATTCGACATTCCCTCCCTATAGTGCTTGCGCGCTTCAACCATGAATGCTCCTTGAACCCACGTGCGCACTACAACCTTCGTATGAGTGAGGCGCTTCATGAATGGAGGGTTGCTCACCCTTGCGCTCCTCCTCCAATGAATCTTAGAGTGCCCTCGCTTTGCACAATGAACCCTACATTCTGGGAAAATCAGAAGACGTCTAGAAGACGTCTTCTGAACGTCTTATAGACGTCTTCGTAGAAATGATGTCTTCTGGTTTCCAGAAGACGTCTTCTGAGTGGAACGTATTCTGGAAACCAGAAGACACTCTTCGGGGAAGACGTGCCGAAGATGTGCGGAATGTCTTCCGGATTTCGGAAGACATCTTCCCGGAAGACATGCAAAGGGCAGTCTTCCCGGAAGATACCCGGAAGATGTTCCGAATGTCTTCTGGGCCAGAATACATTCTGACATGTGTTATCGACACATATGTGATGATTATGCAATTTGGCCACATAGCTACTTCATACCACACGTACACTAGTCGCGTAATCACAGAAGACATTCAGAAGGCGCACGGAAGACATGCGGAAGACATTCCAGGTATCTTCCTAACAACTTCAGGGTTGTCATCATGCTCTGTTGCTATGATACATAATATACGGCTAAGTTAATTGATAGGTCTATCTACACATACATGTACGATTGCATCTATTCAACATACAGACCACTAAGTACGATGCCCGGCGTATTATCACGATCGCCTCTTGCGTCTTGCACCTTTCGGTCGTGAACCATCATCGTCGATGCACTCGAAAAAGTCAGCCTTTAAATCAAATACCACCGCCGTCTTCATCACAGGATGTTTCTTGATTACAACTTGGTGCTCAATTTGAGCCGCCAGGATAAATGGATCAGTAGTGTCCCAAGATGTCTCGGGATCATCCGGGTCGTATGTGTACACCACCTTTGCGGTATTGTCCGGCCCGTACTTCGAGTTTAGCTTGGCAAACCGTTTTGTCGTCGCTTGGTTGAATTCAGGGAACCACTTTCCCTTCACAAGAATGTACTCTTTCGCGGCCAAGTCGACCTTGTAGATGCTATCTACCATGGCGTACCTGCGAGTTGGAGCCACGATACTCTATAGTAAGAATCCCCGAAGACGTCGAGAAGACACGCAGAAGACATTCGGTACATATTCTGCGCACATTCACCAAAACGTAATGCACGGACGCACCGGTCAGTCTCGATTTCCTCGGGCCTTTGATGTTTCTCCAGAGAAAAAGGCTCGGAAGTAACGTTGACAAGTTTTCTTCGTCTTGTCCTGAGCTGCCGTGCGATAGCAAACTCCTCGAACCACGACCGAGCCGAAAGATTGACACACGCGAGGAGGCCCTTCGACGAGTGCCGCTTCATTCTCCGTGAATGGTCTCCCCAGTCAGACCTTGGGGTCGCTACCGTGCATATGCAGCGGCACATCCATCAGGCGAGACCCTCCGGCATGTGCGCCAATACGTCTCCGAACCATATGGTTTTCCCTGCGAATGTATACGTGCACAGTGTCAGGACATGTATTTACCGAAGACGTGTGGAAGATGCCTAGAAGATATATGAAACGTCTTCCAGGCACCTTACGGGTTTCATTTCTTACTTACCTCTTGTAGTAGGTGACGCAGTCGTCGAGTTTTGCCTTCAACTTGCGGTATTGGGGCACGTTGCCATGCATCCACAGCTCCAGCGCTTTCGTTTCAGCGCGGGAGAGTACATGGCGCTTGCCTTGTGTTCCCAAAACCACGGTGTTCGGCGCCCTCAACGGTGCGGTGGTCAAGAACCGGAGCACGGGTGGCCGGGTGGGATTGGTGGTTGCCTCCCGCCGGCGACGAAGTACCGAGATTAACCCTCGCACCACATGTACCATCCGGTACCGCCCGAAGCCTTGCATAACACTCTGAACCGGATATGCATTGTTCTTCACCCACCTTCGAATCTTCCCGTTGAATGATTCGAACACGTACATCCATGTCCCCCGTATTGGACCATACATGAGGAGTTGGTCGGGGAAGTGGGAAAGCAAATGCGTGTTGATGACCAGCCGGTCAGGTGAGCCATCGCGCTCGAGTGACTTGAAGAACTCATCCACCAGATTTTGAAGCTTAGGAACATCCTGCAAAATCACCAAATAAAAGGTAATTAAGGAAGTCGTTTGGAATGTACTCGGAACGTATTCGGGATGTCTTCCAGATGTCTTCCGTACCTTACAGTCTACAAGCTCCGAAGTGAGCTCTCTCGTTATGACCGTCAACTGCCCGATCAAGTCTTCAAGCATGTTTTTCGAGTAGCCCTCGTCTCTATCCCAAGACGCTAGCACGCTCATGATGCCCGCTTGTAGCATTTTCAACGCCTTCGTGACACTTGAGCGTCTTCGGTCCGGTGTTCGTGCCGTTCGGACGCAACATCTTCTTATGGCCTTGCCCCCATTTGACCATTGTGATTTGTGATGACCATTTGTAATTAATTAGCAATAATCAAGATTGTTGCATTTGTTGAAATTGAAGGGAAAATGCGAAAGTGCAATTTTACATATGTCATTTTGCTCTACGTTAGATTTCCGATTTTCAATTTTGCCTAATTTGGCTCTATGTTGGATGTCAGTTTTCAGTTTTTGGAATGCTCCATTTCAGACTTTTGCATTTGTCATTTTGCTCTATGTTAGATTTTCCAAATTTCAATTTTGGCTGATTTTGCTCTACGTTAGATTTCAGGTTTCAGTTTTTTGAATGCTTGATTTCAGATTTTACAAACCAATTTCAGATTTTTATATGTGTCATTTTGCTCCACATTAGATTTCCGATTTTCAGTTTTGGCTGATTTTGCTCTACGGTGGATTTCAGATTTCAGTTTTGTAATGCTTGATTTCAGATTCTGCTATTGTCATTTTGCTCTCCGTTAGATTTACCGAAGTCCATGCGCCCGGAAGATGCGCAGAAGACGCTCGGAACGTCTTCGGAACGACTTCCGATGGAGCGTGCAGGCATACATCTTTCATGGAGATACGGGCATGCCGTGGCAACCGGTTCGCACCTTCGTGTTGGCATCTCCGGGGGAGGGTCCTCGGGCTCATGGACTTCGGTATAGGTCATGTCCACAACTTCATCCATCGGGGCCGGAGGTGAAGGTGAAAGCCTTTGCGGATTCATCCGCCTATCCCCATCACTCACAAGCTCCGGAGGACGATGATATGGTTCGCCCGATGCGATTGCATCCCGTATCTTCAACACCATTCCTTGGAGGTTGACGCCAATGGGAGGCTCAAGCAGCCACTTATGTTGTCGAAAGTGCACCGTGCCCGGATCATCGGCCAAGTCCAATGGATCGGAGAAAATGTCCTCCCACGTATGCTCCTTAAAGCCCGGTTCATGCAAGTCTGAAATTGCTTGCACATAGCCAAAAAAACTCTTGAACCGAGAAATGCACATTAGTGGGCTCGGCTAAGCCGAAAGGTGGCCGGTTGCTTTGACGCGGCACGCAAATACGAACCGCGTCCTCATGATCTTCAGCCCCGCGAAAACATTGTGATGGTGAATTCATAGAAGACACATGGAAGACGTCCGGAAGTTGCGCAGAAGATGCTCCACACATCTTCGGTTGTATGCATTCCAAACTGCATAAATGTGCATGATAGATGCATGTGGGTTATGGAGACAAGCAAGCACCTTGTTGCAGGGGAATGCTCATGAATGTAGACGGATTCCCCGAGCCATGCCGTCATCTCATGGTCCAGCTCGCGGGATGGCGACACCGTAGACAACCAATCGTGCACCGCTGCCATCTTCCCCTTCAAGACCTCCGGCTTGGATTGACGGAAGACCTCCGCCGCGGATTCGGGGGGGGGGTTAGTGAGCATCGCTCGTTTGAAGGACGACATTTTGGTCTTTGGGGGCGCTTCCCCCTTTTGGAGATGCGCGGCACGTTTACTTGCCATTCTATCTCCTATACAAAGGACACTTGGCCAAGGTAGTGCGGAGGGCATCCTGAAGACAAACACTCAGAAGACGTTCAGAAGTCACCCGGAAGACACGTGGAAGACATTTCCCGACATCTTCCGGACGTCTTCTTGACTGTGCTTGCAGAAGATACCCCAGATACCTTCTGTACATCTTCCAGACATCTTCGGGGAATATATGTCTTCCTGAACCCAGAAGAGGTGCGAAAGACGCGCGGAAGACGCGCGGAAGACGCGCGGAAGACACACAGAAGACACGCGGAAGACATTTTTTTGACATCTTCCGGACGTCTTCTTGACTGTGTTTGCGGAAGATACCCCAGATATCTTCTGTACATCTTCCGGTTGTCTTAGAGATGTCTTTGAGCAAGACATGTCTTCTGGAAATCTGCAACTTGTAGAAGTTCCACCGAACGTCTTAACACCCCTCTTAGGGGCGTCTTCCTCATTTTTTTGACGATCTTCTACGCGTCTTCTAATGTCTACCTACTTGAACTTCTACAAGTTGCAGATTTCCAGAAGACATGTCTTCCTCAAAGACACCTCTGGAGGGTAACAAGATGCACAGAAGATATCTGGGGTGTCTTCCGTATGTTTTTTTTTTTTTTGTTTTAAAGCTTTAAAAATCGCGAAAAAACAAAAAAACATATAAGGTGCACAATATTGGGCATAATTGTGTGGTGTAGGTAGAAGTGCAAAAAAACAAGTGGTTTGTTCGGGAGAGGGGCAAACGTACCAAGTTACTAAGTTAAAACGGCCGACGAATTTGGTAGAAGAAATTGCTCTTGTTTTAGAGCACCATCCCTCCTAGCAACGGTCGAACAGTCGATCACGCGCGCAGTGAGTCGCGTGAGACGTGATGACTGCACGATACCGCGGATAGCAAACCCGGAAAATCTGCCAGCGCTGCGCTGCGCTGCGCTGGTGTGGCGCTGGCGTGTGGTCGCGGTCGTGGTCAGGCGTCATCGTCAGCTAGCATTAGCATCGCATCGCATCGCATCGCATCGTCAGGCCCAGCGCAGGGGAGTGAGCACGAGCACCGCACCGCACATCGACATGACCGTTCGAGTTTGAATTTTATTTAACGTTGAAGTGAAATTTGCATCTACCACTTTTACACCTGCATCCAACTCAATTCCACCGCAGCCTCGTTTTCCGCGGACTGCTGCTGGGTGAAGTGGTCCTTTTAAAATAGTTCGTCTAACAGAAAAACGTTGCACAACGCAATACTTCAATAGTGATTGCGGGTGCTTTTCGTGCCTTGGTTTTTTACGCGCACTTCGGCGTGCTTAGCGTCTAATTGAGGTGTGAACGAGACATGTGTTCTCGCTCGTCCTTTGGACGAGATGATGTTGGTTCGATTCCAACTCACACCACTAGGCCTTTTTGTTTTCCTTCGGTAATCTTGTATTTCGTCTCGTACTATTTTTGCGCTTTACTAACCTTTGGTTTTGCGTTGCGCTTTGTTTTTCAGATCGGCTGAAAATGACCTAGTCCAAAAGGTAAATTTTCAGCCCAACCTCAACACCACAAGTAAAGGTATTTGCTCTATCATCCCCTAGTGTCACACCTAGAAAATACTGCCTTTATGCGTTGTGTTTTTCCGCTTTACTAACCTTTGGTTTTGAGTTGCGCTTTGTTTTTCAGATTGGCTGAAAATGAGCAAGTGGGAAAAGCGCATTTTCAGCCCATCGCCCACAACTAGAAGAGTAAAGGTACTTACCTTACCCTTCCTAGGAATTTGTGCTTGTATTCATTGTGTGTTTTCACTCTACTAAGTGTTGGTATTTTGGTGTGCGTTGTTTTTCAGATCGGTTGAAAACGAGCGAGTGGAAAACCCATGTTTTTGCGTGGTCCAAGACCTATGCCATGTGTGCATGTTAGATGAACATCGTTTCTAGGTAATTAGACTAGTTGTTTAGAACATGAATGTGAAGTAGTTCTAGACACTTAGCTAGTTAGGATAATAATATGTGTGGCCCTCCTTATGATTAGGTTCTTGATTGAAAAGTAATATTGTTAAAGCAATTTTAGTCTCCAAAGCATCTTAGCCTTCCACACAAATAAATAATCTCTTGTCGTGTATCAAACATTGAGAATATGTTTGTTAAGGATGGCGAGAAGTGTATAATGCCATACATCTTGTTTGCACTCATCCTTCTTGCAAGCTTATTCCAGCCTAAAAATATTCCTCGCGAATGCGTACACGAATGTTGAAATTTATTAGACATGCAGAAGGCATTCAGAAGATATCTTCTGAACGTCTTCTGCATGACTTCTGTACATCTTCTGAATTCCGGAAGATGTCTTCTAGATGTCTTCTGGTTCCAGAAGATATCTAGAAGACATCCAGAAGACGTCTTCTACGCGTCTTCTAATGTCTACCATCTTCTGAGTTTCAGAAGACGTCCAGAAGATCTTCGGGGAAGATGTACAGAAGACGCCCAAAAGATATCAAGAAGATGTCTTCCGGGATTCAGAAGACATGCAGAAGACGTTCAGAAGATAACTTCTGGATGTCTTCCCGGAAGATCTTCTGCACGTCTTCTGGAAACCAGAAGATGGTAGACATTAGAAGACGCGCCGAAGACGTCTTCTGGACGTCTTCTGGATGTCTTCTGGACCCAGAAGACGTCTCAGAAGACGTTCAGAAGACATTCAGAAGACGTTCAGAAGACGCGTCTTCTGGTTTTCCCAGAATGTAGGGGAAGACCTTAGCCTCTTTTGAGGACGACACTTTTCACAAGGAAGTGGTCTTGCAATGTTTAAAGGATGAGCGCTTGACTTTCAAAAGAATTAGTGTGCGAGAGTTGCTTTCTAGGATGCTTAGAAGGCATCGAGTGCTAGGGAAGAGCGTTTTCGACACATGCTACTTGCTCATAGGCACTTTGAATCCCAACTTCATTTATGACAAAGGCCCATTGGAAAAGAGAACATGTGGTTTTGACATCGGTAGCAAAGATAGGTGTAGTGAACATGCTGTTGTCTGGCAAGGGGCTCGCCTACATTGCTCCAATCTCATCACGAGCAAGGGCGAGAGATTCATCTATCCTTCTTCCGTTATACAATTCACCGATGATGAGAGTAGACAAAGCCCCCTTAGTTACCTAAAAGAGGTACAACGTGCATTCTTGGCGGTGAAACCTTACCGCGAGCCTCGTATAATGAAGTGACAATAGTCATATGCAAGTACTTGGTTGTATATGTCGTTTAGCATGGATATATTGAAGTGTTTAACCATGTGTTGTGATCGTTGAAGTATTTGAGTATATGCTCTTGCCATGCACCTCCCTTGTATTGTGCACTTTGAGTAACTATTTTTGTATCCGCGTATCGAGAAGATAACATAAGTCTTGTCTAAATTAAATCATAATTTCTTCGGATTTTGAAATACCTTAACATGATTTCATTGATGACTTGTAACTTCGTCGTGCGTATCTGGCGCGCGCGTGATCGGAGTTATGCTCCCGCCCTTTGGGTTGTTCTCGCGCGTGGCATATCATGTCGTCTATGTACCCTTGCTTCGCTGTGCGCATTTTGCAACATTTTGCATAAATTAGGGTGACATATACCTATTATCAATCACGTTTCCGCTATGTGCGATGCCGCGAGGGGGGGGCGCCAACCTCCGGTGTGGATATCTTATTTCAATATGGGCTTATTTCAGTATGAGCGGAGGCAAATGCCGAATATCGCAGTATGAGCGTAAGCAAATTATTTAATAGCAGTTTGAGCGTAGGCAAATTACTTTAATGTTACTCTGCGCGTAGGCAAATGATTTTAACGCTAGTCTGCGCGTGGGCAAATTATTTCAACGGCAATATGCGCGTAGACAAATGATTTTACTGCCTACGCGCATACTGCCATTAAGCTCATTTGCCTACGCTCATGCTGCCATTAAAATCATTTGCCTACGTTCATACTGCCATCAAAATCATTTGCCTACGCGCAGACGAGTATTAAAATTATTTGCCTACGCTCAAATCGCCATTAAACAAGTTGCCTACGCTCATACTGCGATATTCGCCATCTGCCTACGCTCATACTGAAATAAATCCTTTCAATATATTTATCATATTTTCAATAGATGTCCAATGTGTATCCAATATAATTATGTTCAACACTGTATTGGACATATGAAGAAACGTAGGGGAAACGTAGGAGAACCCGTCGAGGCCCTTGCGGCTCCTCTTGGGCAACACCGCCGGCGCACCTCCCATGCGCTGCATCTTGATAAAGGCTTCGATCTTGTCCAGCCTCGTAAGCAGCTTCTCCAAGATGTCGTCGCGGTCCGTCTTCTCGTCGCCAGGTCGAAATAGGACTCTCCAAGTTGATGTTGGCGGATGGCTTTCGCCCATTTTCGATGTCGACCCTTGGTGTAGATGCCGTTGACAATGTCCTTGGCTTCTTCATACTTCTCCCTCGCGGCCTTGATGGCGTCGTCATCTAAGACGGTTGGTGCCGCCGGAACAGGCACCGGTGGCGTGCGACACGTGGGCGAATCACGCACCGCATCTAGAAGCCTGATGGAGGAGTCCAATTCGGACTCCTTCAATAGCTTGCGTCTTGCTGATTTCTTTCTCGTCTCCATGATCTTGAAACCTGTAGAGTAGGAAGGTGCTAGGCGGGGTGCGGGTTGGTCGTAAAATGCGGGGAGTGGGGATTTCGGAATCCAGAGGAGGCCATATGCGACAACTGTGAAGGCGGAATTCTCGATGTCGACGTCAACTAGTATCTCGGGTCTGCTCGGTGTTGGGGGGGATCAATCCAGACAATCGGTTCCGAGGAGTAGGGGCCTCGTCAACCAAAGAAATGCGTCGCTGCGTCATCCGTAGCGTGCGGCCAATTCCAGAATCAAATCAACATAGTTCCTGCTGCGGAAATCAACCGCGCACCCATAAAGCGCACCGCCTACTCAGCCGGCGGTGTTTAGTCAAGCATGGCCAAACTCGGTAGTGGAGAAAACGTGGATGGGTCCACGACCTAGCGGTATACAGCCGGTATACCTCGGAAGTGAAAAGTCAGAATACACTCGAGAACAGGTTTTGGAAACGGATAACTTGTTAAGTTGAGAGATAATCTGAGATAATATAAACCTAAACCTCGCACGTCGGCCGGTCGAAACTACACTGATTACTGTACTTGTACTCCTACTGCTACGGTCACTACCTCTGGACGGATTTGAGTCAGGGGGTTCATGGGCTGCCTGTCAGGGCTGCCTGGGTCCTAAATACCCGGATCTCGGCAGGCAGTGAACAGCGACCCGGTTGTGACCCGTTCCGAGCCCAAGCTCTCCATTGTACAAGTGCATGTGTACCGGATGAAACTGGAGGTTGATATCTGCCCTGTATATTGCGGCCCCTTGCACACAGTACCATATGGTATGATACCCGGGGTGCCCCTGCCCTGATAGTGCATTGAAAACCGTGCGCGGCTATTATGTCATTATTGTAAGGTGTAGTTTTGTATGCTACGCTTTCCTTCTCGATATGTCGTCTGGCATATCGTGTGTAGCTTGAACGGTATCTCACACAGCAGCAGTCACATCCTCCTTGAAGTTGAAACAATACAGTATGCGGCATCCTTAAAAAGTTACTTGGAATAATTGGTAGATAGACACCCTACAACAAAGAACTCAAAAATGCTTTTAAAAATGGATTTGTTCTCGGCCAACAAAACTTCGTAAGCATAGGTTATTGTACCAGATTTTGGTATTTGGAATCAATACTGTAGACACGGTAGTGAGTGAATACTTTTCAATACCAACGATAGTATACACTGTGCCTATTTTTCACTCTTGGCAATATCACTGGAAAAGTTGCAACCGGACATCAATATGAATATGGAGGTCATGTCATGTTACATGCGTTTGAAGCACAAAGCCTAGTGTTACTTCGTGTTTGTGTCCTTACTCCCAACTTGACAATTTACTTATCTTAACTTGCTTGTATTCTTTGTCTCTCGGAGTTCATGCACTGCACCACAAAGATAAACTATAAGGGCCCCTATTAAGTTACGGAGTCTAAAAGTTCCGCTGTATGGGTAACCTTTCTAGGGTATGAATTCAAACTAACCCAAAACAGTACAGGAATTAAAGTAGTAGTACAAGCAGTCTCTACAGTCTTTGGAGGCAACATAACTTCTGGCTATAGTTGTCTGTGGATAGCTAGGTGTAAGGCCACTAGTTTCTCGGCAGACGAGACATGCCCAACTTCCCACAGGAAAATATAACACAACTGGGTCCGATCGGATCGCAGCAACAGATCATCATCTCCCTGTTAAAAGGAAAGGAAATGGACTCACGGCCGGATCGCGTTGACACGCGGGAGGGGGGGGGGCTCGGACTTCTAAATGGATCACGCACGCTCTAGTTTCATGATTCCCTACTGAAGTAGTGCGCACTGTATTTGAGAGGCCTCCAGGACCGGTCTCTTTCTATTCGTGTATTCAATTGTACTAGGTGAACGGTTACAAACTGAGGGAGTGGCAAATCTCAGCACTAAGCGAGACGCCTATCCTTCCTAAAAGACCACTAATGTAGGCTCTCCAATAAGAGAAGAAAACTATCTTGACAACTTCAGCTGTTCCTCGAAACGTAAAGCGATTATTTTTCGTACAGGAAGGTACGTTGCACCGACGCAAGATACCAGACTGTTAATACTTCAAAAAACAAGCAAAGGAACGCAGAACACTACCTAGTGTACACTAGTTCACGTTCAGAAAACAAGGTGAAGCAAGCACCGAAAGGACGCTTGCGTCATAGATGATCAACCTCATGATCTTAGAGAGGCAGCTTGCAGGTTTTTGTTTTGCACCGTGGCCAATTGACTGTCGCATATCATTTATCATACATCTATGAGGCGACCCGCCTAAAGGTAGCAACACAAAAGATAGCCGTTACTATATTTACATACTCACTATCGATTTGCAACAGAGTTGACCAACGACGCTGCCCATGTCGACTCGATCAAGTAGTCGAGGCCAAAGGTGAAGTGGCAACTTTCTTCTCCAAGAAGTAGAAGAGCTTTAAGGAAAGGGAAATACTACGAGCATCTAGATCAACCTCGGGTTTATGGGCGAGAAGCATAGATCTTTCCAAAAACGTGCAGAACGGTCACGAAGCCGATGAAACAAAGGCTCATCACCAACACGACAACCTGCAAAAAACGCAAGCATCAGTGATGAATGAGCTTCGCGACAATAACAACTATGAAGAGATAACATACTATGAAGAAGCGGTTCGTGAAGGATGAACGGACCGGGGTGATGCGAAGCCCAGGGGCATCGTCTGAGTAGAAGCGCAGCATGCCACCGTTGCCCATTCCCCCCAACCCGCCACCACCGCCACCGCCAGCGCTGCTGGATCTGCTAGTGGTATGACGCCGACGATTCCCGGCGGTAGTACCAACAGGTCCCGCGCGGGAAGGGGCACCCCCTGCTCCCCCGCGCGAAACCAACGAACTCGCCTGGCTTGGTGCTCCTGCTCGAGTCATCTTCTATATTTCGGAGTTTGTTGAGATTTGTAGTGAATTTATCAATCTGCTGTGAGAATATCCCACTTTGCTCGGAAACAGGAAAATTTTCAAGTGGAGATTTCTCGCGAGAATAAGAGTAATGACTTGGCGCCGCTCGGTTAAATTTTGGTTACATAGGCGTTTTCCGTTCGTTTTGATGCGTGAGGGAATCTTGCCGAAGGAGCCATCGCATCGGGGCGGACCAGTCGAGTGGAGCGTAGACATAGACACTGCGGAGATATGACACTGCAGAGATATGACATCACCTGACGCACACGACGTTGAGTATGAGTTGAACATTACAGTACATACAGTACATGATAAAACATTCAACAATCGACATAGCTCATACCTGATACCGTTAAAGTAGAGCCGAGCGATCATAGGAGAGGACAGCAATCGTGAATCTATGATCGACAGATCGAGAGGACAGCACATAGCACAGGCGAGGCGAGGGCTGCGGCTGGTTGACTCGGGAAGTCGGTAGCTCGGTGTCACCGCTACCGTGTCACTGTATCGGTCTCATCAGCGTATCATATCATCCGTATGACAGACGAGAGAGGGAAAACATTCAACATGGTTTCCGGCTCTCCACCGAGTCAGCAGAAGCATACAACATACATGGCTAATTGGACCAATAATATCGTCTACAATTAGGGCTCTGTGAGGTATCATTGGTCCGAACAGCACATAACGCGAGACGCGAAGCGTCTAAAAAATAACATTTGCCGTGTCACGGCGCGGCGAGAACCCAAATCGGCCCAGTCAGCCGAAGTGGGATGACAGGGGGACACACGACACAATTTTCCAGTCGAGTGGCGCAACGCAACGCAACGGGGAAACTCGAAGACTCTCAAAATCCCGACGCGAGGAAGCACTATTTTCCTCTGGTGGAAACTGTTTATACAACAACAAGCGGTCGAGTGTATCGTGGAAACATAGGGCTCTAGTCAGTTCCAAAGTTCGGCTCTACCGTATGCGAGTTCATTATCAGATGCTCAGATGCTCAGAGCCGACACCATCTCCGGTGTTCTGTGATGAGCAGACTAGTAAAAATGTGTGAACAGAGGTGAGACGATACGCACGACTCTGCTTAGAATCCTATGTGTGGCAAAGGTATCTGCTGATTATTACGCAGCTCACTTCACGAGCTTTCCTCATGGCTGACGCAACGTCGTCTGCCACTTACACCACCGAGAAACCAGCACGGGCCGAAACGAAAACAAAGCAAGGCACTCCCAGCAGTGCCTATGATTGGATTCCCACAGTCAAATTCGCCTCCAACGACATCGCAAGTGTGAAGAACAACAGTCGAGGGGACGTGATAATAAGTAAGAGAGGCGTTCAGATGTGTGTGCCTTACACCGTACTCGTCGGCATGCCGGCTGGTACGCAAGCAGACGACTGGTGTGCCATAGGGGATTTCAATCTAAAGGTTGACACCGTGATCAATAGAGTGTTTAAGGAGTGCAACGACATCGCAAATTGCTGGAATGCGAATTCGGAACTATCTCAAGGGTTGAACGCGGCTGAGGCTGGAGCCAAGGTTTCGCTCTCTGCGCACCTGACCAGTCTTTTGCACACTGCGAACGCCCTGGCGAGCCTCGGTCCTCAGTTCGACCCCACCGTCGAGCCGCTCTGTCGACTGTGGCGCGAGAGGCTTTCGCAGACGCCGCCCGCGATCCCAACGGAAGAAGAAATTAACCGTGAAAAGGCCCTCGTTGGTTGGGCGGACCACATTTCGCTGGATGTTGACCAGCGGACGGTGGTCAAGTCCCACTCCCTGACTCGCGTGGACCTGTGCAGCCTGGCGAAAGGCTGGTGTGTCGACAGAATGGCCGAGCAGTTGCAGAGTGCCGGGTTCACGTCTTGCCTCGTGGAATGGGGAGGCGACATTCGCAGCGTTGGGATAAACCCTTTGGAAGGACGTCATTGGGAATGTTCCATTTCATGCTCTCCCAGTCTCGCTGATCTGTTTCAGAGCTTTAGCGTGACGACGAATGCAAAGGGATCCAGCCTGCCGACCCTCGCGGGGCTGCAGCTGAAGGATCAGAACGGGGAGACTGCCTTGGCCACTTCGGGGGATTACGCCCAACTGAAAAAATGGGGGTACCATCATATCGTCGACCCGGCCAGTGGAATGCTCTTAAAAGCTGGGTGGGAGGCCCCTTCCACCTGTTCTGTCACCTCTAACTCGTGCCAGCTCGCTGACGCCGTGTCCACCTGCATGATGGCCTGCCCCACGGCGGAGTCAGCACTGGCATGGCTGCTGGAGGCCGCACCGAAACTTCCAGGTGTCATTCACCGTTACTGGATATACTCGCGCCACGATAATACGTTGCTGCATGGAAATGTGGCTGAGGAGATGCAGCGTTTAGAGGCAGGGGCGCTACTCAGAAAGGCGCTTCGAGCCATCCCAAATCCTGTGGCCGTCATCATCGCGGCAACGTACACGAAAGGCGTGCGCCAAGTGCATGGGATAACAGTATCCTCGTGTGTGTGGTGCTCAAGGACACCGCCGATGCTCTCATTCAATATCGACAAAAGCAGCCATATGCACAGCGTTCTGTGTGCTTCAAGGCTTGACGACCGGGTAAACACGATCAGTGTACACTTTTTGCAGGCCTCACAGGCCGAAGTAGCACGTCACTTCGCTACTTGTACCTCACCGGAGCATGTAGAATGGCACTGGTTCAAGGTGAATGGGACGAGGGAGGCACCCACCCTGAAAGTTGTTGAGGATGGGGCTACAGTAGTCTATTGCACGAGAAGGAACTTACTCGAGACGGGCGATCACCACCTAGTTGTTGTGGACGTTCTCAAGGTTGTGCACAATGGCACAGACCAGGAGACTGACACACTTATGGCAAAATCTCTGCTCTATGGGAGCAGGCGATACGTGTCCATCGGCGATGGTTCCAGAACTGGATTGTCAAACGGCACCCCGGATAAGGCCGAAACACAAGAGCGCGACTCGCCTTCGTTGGTAGCAGAAGTGTACAAACACAGTGTCAAAGAGATCGATACAAAACCGCGCAAACGAAGTATTTTCAGCTGTTGCACCTCTTAACTATTGTTAACATTTGTCTCTTCACTCGTATGAACTTGTTTGATTATTAGGGATATGCATGTTTTTGTAAATGACCATACAATGCACCAGTTTCAATACTATATACAACACATGCACGCAAACACACTTAATCACTCAATCACTCAAATGGATTCATCGGTTGCCACAAACCTATCAAACCGTACCATAGTGAACGAAGTGGAGCTAGCAGAGGACTTGGCGGATTGTGTGATTATTTCATCATTCCTACCCAACATTGCATCACATTTGCATCCCCGCCCCCCATTTCTGGTTCACCCACGAACCCCTCGAGTTTAAACTTAGCTCATTCTGATTCTGCCGTTATCTCGTCTCGTTTACACAACCCGACTTCGTCCCCCAATCTACTCCCACATTAATCTAACGTCTGCACGTCTTATAACATTGACATCGGATTCAATAATAAAAAAGCAATCGTCACGATGACGGTATTCCCTTATTCTTGCCCAACGTCTTATCACATTAATGCAAGATGGCGGCGAGGTAAATCGATTCCATGGTTGTATCACATACACCCAACCCGGTAGGCAAGTTATGGGATTTTTTCGCGAGGAACTAATATGTATATATTCAATGTTTACTGGTACTAGTAATATACATATCACGTCGCATCCGAAGCTCCGACGAACTGATCGACTGGGTCGGCCCGGATGCGAAATGTGAAAATAGATGGTTCTATACGAAACGGTTATCACAGAATTTCAGGGTACGGCTTCTTTTGTCGGAAAACTGTTTAATAAACTGGGCCACGGCTCTACGTAGATATGTGTTTATGCAGTTGTAACAGGGGTTCAGGGTTTCGGAGTGGCACACGCGTTGCTCAATTCGGGAAACTCGTGACAGAGGTGACTCCGGCTGCTGGAGCTAGCCTACAGGTCATCAAATCTAACACGAAATTGCCACTTCCACAACCCAGGTAGACTAGAATCAACCAATATTTGTGGTATATTTCGTAGTCGCCTGCTGGATCTGACACCCTGCCTAGATCTGGGTGTTACTTCCAATAGTAGGGCGTACGACCGTCACCGGTAGTCACCCGAAAACCCCACGACCTAAACCCATATAACCGGCAAGTTATATGCCGTTTTTAACTCTTACGGTATTCAGGTCGTTTATCAATATCCGTATTCAGGGGTATACTTGCAGCCTGTATTGTCTGGCAGGTTATGAGCCGACCACGCGTCCAACCGTCCACGAGTACTTATCTGCTATAACAAATAGCTCGAGAAATGATGATCGTGCCCCTGATGATAGTTCAAAGCGCCCCCGCCTCCGCATCGTGGGTCACACGGGCCCCGAATATAAACCACGAAAGCTTGTCACTTCATGACTGCGTTCATCACTGACAATGCATGCTGTTAGCTGAAACAAGTGTGATTGATAGTGTTTCTTATCATTTTGAACTGTATATCAATTATTGATTCTAGGTATCACGCATTTCGATCGACCGATTCCGATTCACCAGTTGGAATAACAATTGATTATGATATATTGTGTAACTAAGCAATTCTGATTATTTAGACAGGCATATCAATTGATTGTGTTATTCTATGTGACTAATCAATTAATTCCAACTGTTCAAGAAAGCATATCACACTTTCAGACCGTGATAGTCTTTCATACAAGGAAATAAATAATAACGGGGTCAACAATGAAATGTTTTGATTTCAAGTATTGCACTTGTGCTCTGCTGCATCATCACCATCGATGGCGTTGAAGTTCTTTCACATGACATACACTTAAAACATATCATAACGGCAATTTAATATAGTGACGAGAGCTTTCTGCTTTTCTGGAGATCTAACAACCCGCATCTTCGGGTGTTCATCCCTTGACCTTTTTAATCATGATGTCGCGCATGTCTGTAAGCTGCTTTGTCGCACTGCCCAATGTTTGGTTCACAACCCCGGATGGAATCTGCAAACACACTCTCCTTCACAATGATTCAGCGATGAGCATCTCAGTACAAATCAAAACGAGCATCTGATGATGCCTCACTACTGCATCTAATGCTGACTCACTCCTGCATCTGATGATGACTCACTCCTGCATCTGA
>LGRX02005700.1:0-16410 GCA_001247695.2 Cymbomonas tetramitiformis
CCTCACTCAGCTTCCAGGGTCCGATCGCCTTGAATTGACTCGCAACGATGATGGCATGGACAAGGGACTCCGCAAACAGTTTTTAGAGACCCAGCACCACTTCGTGGCACACTCAGCGTCTCAGTTGGCGCTTAATGACGCCAAGAAGGAATTGGAAGGTGTGGAGCTGCCTGAGACCGTCACTCTTGCTCTTGAATTCTTGTCTGAGACAGCGGAAAAAGGTGTAGCACGCGCCAAGGCGCGCGCAAAAATTTTGGCCTTGGTTTCGGACAAAGGCCCTGAAGTGGGCTGGAAAATCTGCGAGAAACTTGAACGTAAGTCGTACGCTGACGATGAGGAAGACGAAAAGTTAATGCGCAAGGCTGAAAAAGAAGTAAAGGCAGAGAAAATGCACGCTGCGCAAGCTGCGGCTGCCAAGGGGCGGACGAAGGGCCTAGGCAGGGGTGCCTTTGCTGTCTCTCGTCCGACTGCCCCTGGAGCGCCTCCACCACCGCCGCCTGTTCAGGCAGGGCGTGGCAGCCAGCTCCAATGCTGGAATTGTAATGAATGGGGGCACCACCAAAACCAATGCTCGCAACCGCGCCCAGCCGGCAGAGGCCGTGGCAGAGGCACGGACCGTTGAATTTGTAAAGAATGTAGAGCCACGAAGGCTAGTACAATGAGCTTAGCGGAATGCTTTGCAGTTGAGGTGGAATGCCCAACTTAAATGTAACTTTTGGGGACGAAACCCTAAATTGTAATGAACTTTTGGCCCGCGGGCTGTTGTTTCCTTGTGTTTCAGGTCTTGAATTGTCTGAGGAAGAGATTGGCGAGGCCATACCTTTGTGTGAACAGGACGTTCCTGTGCCCCGTGTTGCGGGAAGACTTAGGGAGCGAGCCTCCTTTTGGCGAACCTTTGTCCGCTCTTCGTACGTTATGTCTTGGATTGAGAGAGGATTTAACTTGAAGTTTAAGGATGGCAGGGCTCCGCCCCGAGTGCACTTGCCTAACCACGTGTCTGCTGTTAGGCATACCGCCTTTGTTACTAACGCGGTACAGGAGTGTGTGCTTATGGGCGCCTTGAGAGAGGTGCCCAGCAAGCCGCGGGTTGTCCTGCCTTTAATGGTGGACGACTCTCGGGACAAATTACGGCTGATCTTCAACGGTAAGTGGCTCAATGCCTTTCTAATCTTTCCTAAGTTCAAGTATGAACACCTTCAGCCTTTTGTGGACCTGCTTAGGAGGGATGACGGGTTGTTTTACTTTGACTATAAGTCAGGGTATTACCACGTTGACCTCCACGAGATGTCTCGTACCTATGTTGCTGTTGAGTGGCAGGGTAGATTCTTTGAGTTTTGTGTGCTGCCTTTTGGTCTAGCCCCAGCTTGCTGGGTGTTTACGAAGATCAACAAGGAGCTCGTAGGTAAGTGGCGGGGTCTCGGGTTCCGCGTGCACCCCTACGTGGACGACTTTGCTTTTGCTGTGAGGGCTCCTACACTCACGGACCCCTCGGCTTTGGCTGTGTTGTCCCGTATTATGCGGGACGTGCGGGAGGCGGGCTGGCTCGTGTCTGAGTCCAAGTCTCAGCTGTTTTTCACACGGGCCCTTGTGCATATTGGCATAGGCATAGACCTGGAGGGGGGGGTCTTGTTCGTGCCTGAGAAGGCTCTGGGCAAGATCCGTGCTTGTGTGTCAGACTTGTTGAGGCTATTTCATAGGTTGCCTCTGAGACTTGTGGCTAAGTTTGCAGGCTTAGTTAATGCACAGTGGTTTGTACTTGGGGGTGTCACCAGACTGTATGCTAGGGCGGCTGCAGTACTCATAGCCGACACCCTGACTTGGGGCTCGTGGGCTTCTCATGTCCCGGGTACTGATGCTCTTCGGACAGAGCTAGAGCTTTGGCTGACAGACGGCTTTCGTAGGCATCAGAGAGGCATTTGGGAGCCCAGGGGGGCGGGGCTTCAGCTGGAGACAGTCCATGCGGACACCTCTGAGGTGGCATGGGGTTCCTGGCTGGAGCAGTCCTTTGGGGGACCTGAGCTGCTTGGCCACAGTTATCTGACCATGTCGGACAGACTGAAGTCATCCACTTTCAGGGAGCTCAGGGGCATTTTTGACTCTCTCCGAGCATTTGATGTGGCTGGCAGGCTGAGAGGGAAGAGGGTGCTTATCATTTGTGACAACCAGGCTGTGCATTTTGTCATTGAGTCTGGCAGCAGGCATCAGGAGCTTCAGGAGCTGGCTTTAGCGGTGCATGATTTCTGTGCTGACCACGGGGTGGTTTTGTCCTCCCTTTGGATGCCCAGGGAGTTTGAGGCCCGGGCTGATGCCTTGTCCAAGATCAGAGACCATGATGACTGGATGGTCAACCCGGCAATCTTTCGGTGGGCTGACCCATGGATTGCCGGGGGGTGGAGGCACACCCGGGACGGGTTTGCAACTGACAAGAATTGTCTTGTTTTTGGCAGTGCAGGTGCCCCCTCCTTCAACAGTGCTTGGCACTGTCCAGGTACGTCGGGGGTTGACACTTTCGGTCAGACGGATTGGCGGGAGCACGTCAACTGGTGCAACCCGCCTTTTCGGATGATCGGGAGGCTCCTGCTGTTTCTGCAGGCTGAGAGGGCTGCGGCCTCCATTGTGGCCCCGGTCTGGACTTTCCAGCCGTGGTGGGTCTTGCTGTGTCCCGACGGGGTTCACTTGGCAGACTGTGTGGTGCAGTGGACGGAGCTCCAGCCCTCTGCGGACACCTTCCTCCCTGGCCTCGGAAGGGCCAATGAGGGGGGGGTGGGCCTGCCGGATTTTCGGGTCCTCCTCTTGCGGGTCTCCTTCGATGAGAGGGAGCCTGCGGGCCCTGGTCCCCGCTGTACCTTGGGAGGTTGCATGGCTTGTGACTGGGGTAGGGGTATGAGATGGGGGCTGCCTTTCATGCAGGCATCATAGGCACTGGGGAGCAGTGGGCTGGGCTGCAGTTCTCCGTGACGGACCCGCTGGAGATGCAGCTGCGGGCAGACATGCTCTTGGCGGTGTCTGGCACCCGTGAGGCTAGCACCATGCGGGGCTACTCTCGGGTGTTCGTACGGTACCAGGCCTTCTGTCAGGACCGTGACCCACCTAGGGTGCCTGTTCCTGCCGACCCGGTCACGGTGGCTATGTACTTGCAGTACATAGCCAATGCGGCCAGCACCTTCTCTGTGGTGAAGACCGCTTCGGCTATGGTCTTCACTGCTCATGATTTGGCTCTGGTCCCGACGGACCGGAACCCCACCTCTCATCGGCTGGTGGCCGCGGTACGGGAGGCAGCTCACAGGAGGCTGGGGGACAGGCGGCTCAACAGGAAGGAGCCACTGGAGTTTGCATTTGTGCAGAGTGGTGCTCGTTGCTGGTTGATGCTGGGAGGTGTCACTCGGCAGATGTTTGCTACACTGGGTTTGGACATGTGGACAGGCTTCTGGCGGTATGACTGTGCGGAGAAGGTGAGACTGCGGGATATGAAGTTCTGTGAGACCCACATGACCACCTTCCTCGAGAAGCGGAAGACGGACAAGTACAGGTATGGTAAGCTGGTGGAGGTTGCCCGGGCGGCGGAGGGGCAGCCTTTGTGCCCAGTGGAGGTCGGTCAGAGGTGGGTTGACACTCAGATTGCACGGGGAGTGCAGCCCGACGAGCCCCTGTTTCAGCAGATTGATGGCAGGCGGTTTCAGCGGGACCCGTCGGCTGACTGCCTGACGGGGAAGAGGCTGGACTATCCTCAGCTGAGGAGGTACCTGTTCAGGATGCTGGGTGAGGCTTCTGGCTTGGACCCCGATGCTCTGAGACAGCTGTATGGGACCCAGTCCCTGCGGTCTGGTGGGGCTACGGCGGTGGCTGCGGCTGACCAGGTTACTGATTTCGAGTTCAATCGGTACGGTGGCTGGAGCTCGTCGGCGGCTGCGGCCACCTACAAAGCTACCAACCTCAACCGCAGGCTGGCGGTGTCCAGAAGCATGCCCCATGCTCAGCAGAGTAGGCGGCCTTTCTTGTCTGATTGCTTGTTGTTGTCATGCATTACATGTGCACTGCTTTGTGGTGATCTTTGTGTGCTTGCACCGGCCGGGTTCCATTCACATATGTGTCATATGTGTCATGCAAGCTGGGCTATGTAGCCGCAGCTGATTAGAAAACTGATGGTTTTCTGATCAGTGTAGGATGACAGGCAGTATGACTGTCATCCGGAGCAGATCTGAAAACTGAGGTTTTCTGATCAGTCGGAGGCATAAGAGGCCAGCTACGGACTGAGAGGGCCTCTTGCCGTGTTACTGTGGACTTGTGTGGACTTTCCCACCCGCCCTCCCTTGTGATTCAGGTACGGATGAGGAGAGGCCGCTTTCAGTGCAGGAGCTGCAGGACTTGGAGGACCTGGAGCAGCTGGGCTCTGAGCTGGAGGCCGTGCAGATCCGGCCCGCAGAGGGGCAGTCAGCTCATTAGAGTGTAGGTAGAGGAGACTAGGACCTGTGCCTGTTCAGTGCCGACCGCTGTGATGAGAGGTAGCTATAGTGATCCTTCGGTGGGGGGCTGCGAAGCTACCTCATGCTGCTTCTCATCTAGGCACTGTTCAGTAGGCTTTGCTAGGTGATGGCTTTGCTATTGCTGTCATGCCTGACTCTGAGCTGGAGCGGGTAATTATGCTTTTTGAGGGTTTCAGCCCTAGCATAGCATTTTAGGTCCATAGTCTGTACTCTTTAGGGTAATGGTATTATTTGCAGGCCTCAGTCCTTTGGCACGAGGGGCGTGTGCCCGCATGCAGAAGGCTGGGGTCAGCAGTCGGGTCGTGGGACCCTGATTCCTGTCTGGCGGGAGTCCCTGGTTGTGGCACTTCTGGATTTGTCGTATTATTATTTTTTGTAATTCCACACGCAGTGCACCGGCCGGGTTCCATTCACATATGTGTCATATGTGTCATGCAAGCTGGGCTATGTAGCCGCAGCTGATTAGAAAACCGTAAACGAACCGAATTGAAGAAAGCGTATCTGTATTATTTAAATCTCGCCTAGCTTTGTATCGGTTTATGTATTTGTATCTGCATTGTAGTTTATTATATAAATCACACCTTGCATCGGAGGAATCTAAGTCGAGCATGTTGCGGAAGATTTGGGGGCGGCCCAATAGATAAACGGCTCGTCCCGATATAAATATATATATCTGATAGTTTAGGCTTTTTAGGCTTCGATGCACAGATAATTTTGCAGAGTTTACGAGTTTGACGGTTTATATATAAATATATATGGGTGCATTCCGGTTGTTTACGGTTTTGATATAAACATTTGATTACCGATGAAGAGGGAATGGCAGGTTCGTATTAAACGGTTCGTCCCGATATAAATCTCTGATAATCAATTTAGGCTTTTTAGGCTTCGATGCATAGTTAATTTTGCAAAGTTTACGAGTTTGACGGTTTATATATAAATATATATGGGTGCATTCCGGTTGTTTACGGTTTTGATATAAACATTTGATTACCGATGAAGAGGGAATGGCAGGTTCGTATTAAACGGCTCGTCCCGATATAAATGTCTGATAGTCAATTTAGGCTTTTTAGGCTTCGATGCACAGTTAATTTTGCAGAGTTTACGAGTTTGACGGTTGATATATAAATATATATGGGTGCATTCCGGTTGGTTACGGTTTTGATATAAACATTTTGATACCCGATGAAGAGGGAATGGCAGTTTCGTATTAAACGGCTCGTCCCGATATAAATATCTGATAGTCGATTTAGGCTTTTTAGGCTTCGATGCACAGTTAATTTTGCAGAAATTATATTACAGAGATTTATATATAAATATATATGGGTGCATTTGCGGTTGTTTACGGTTTCGATATAAACATTTGCTACCTGATGAAGAGGGAATGGCAGTTTCGTTTATATTTTATATAAATGATATAAATGATTAAAAACCACGTCGTCGGACGGTTTTACGCTTTACATATCCTATAAATACGTGCCTTTTCGCCTCATGCCGGCATTTGTAAACCGTAAACGAACCTCCTCGCATGATCGAACAAACCGTAATCTCGCCTTGCCTGCATAAATATCTGCACTGTAGAAATATTTGTCCCATAATTAAACTCGGAGTCCCATAGTTGCACTGAGTAATAAATATGCACGTATAATTTATGTAATAATTTAGAAATACATATATATCAATATAAATCCTATTGCAGTTTAGGCCTTTCTAGGTTTGGATGCACAGAGAATTTTGGTGTATTTTTCTATTTTCGGGTTTGACGGTTTCGCGGTGTATAAATATATGTTGGTGTATTTGCTGTTTGTGGAGGTTTTCGATATAAATACATGATACCGTTTCGGGGGGGGATGATAATTCCGCATATATGAAGGCGCGGTGCTTTGGACCCTCCCATCTCCGATCTTACTCCTCCCTCCACCTCTCCCTCCCCCGCCCTCTCTAACCCGCCCCCTTTTCGCCCTCCCCCCTTCTTCTCGCCTTTTTCAACCCCCCCCCTCTTCGCCCCTCCCCCTCCTTCATCTTCTTGACTTTCTCCAACCCATTTCCTCTCCTCCCCCATGCCCTCCCCTCCCCGCCCCCCCAACAACCGTCTTTACTAGTACCTCACTATTACCCTACTATCCCCCTTACCCATCCCCAAATTCCATCGTCATCAAATTACACGGTGGCCATCTCCCCACACTGCCACTCCCCATTTTGACACGATGCGATGTCGACAATATTAAAATGACAGACGACGGCATTCATCCATTCCATACACGATACTGTGGTGTGTATAATTCCTATTCCAGCCCAACCATGCCTAACGTTGCGTTGGTTAATTGTGATAATTTTCATATGGGGAGGGGATAATTATTGATGAATTACTAATAATTTTCAAAATCAATAAATTACTGATAATTATCTTCAAAATCTCAGAATCCTTCAATATAGGAGGATGTAAACAGGCCATCGCAACCGCTCGGCCACGTCAGCTCCAGATTGCTATCCCCCGGACCGTACAAAGCAACCAAGACAACGAACCACCATTGACATTATTGGTCTTTGCGGCGATCGCCCACCAAAGCATCGTATCCAGGCCTGTTTGTTAACGATGTTACCGTTGTTACCAACGGTCACATCCAACAGTAACCAATTATTAACCCAAATATTATTGCTTTAAGGGGTGGATAATTACTGCTAAATTACTATTAAATAATCATCATAGACGCCACCGCCAGCGCCATCGGTCACGTGACAGACGCCAGCGCCAGCGCCATGCGACGTTAATGACAATGTCACCAACTTTCATTCCGGGAGCTTGGATGAGTTTTGCGGACCTCGCCCGTGTCACTAGATCTATACTGCTATGACTATCACACTACAAGGTATCACACTTTTCTGATCTTCCGATCCCCACGCGATAAGATGTTAGAAGATCATGAAATTAAAATATTATTAAAATATTATTCATGCATGGCATGGCAGTGTTTACGAGGTTGACGGTTTGTATATAAATATACAATGGTACATTTGCGGAGGTTGACGGTTTCGATATAAACATTTGACACCTGACGGAGAGGGAATGAAAATTCCGTTCGCAATAATATTACAGTAGTCCCATAGTTAGACTCGTAGTCCCATAGTTTATAAACCTATGCATGATATAAACTTATGGTGTCACGGGTTCAGGGTTTGCTCTGAGCGGTTCAGGCTTTCGAAGGCTGACGTGTCATGAATATGAGAACACATCTGGGAATCTTTTCAGCATCTTTTCAGCATAGAGGGAAGAGACCGGTTTTTCCAGTGAGGAAAGGAACAAGGTCAACCAAAGGAACAAGGTCCGCTTCGCCTCATCGGAAAGGAAAAGGAAAGGAAAGACTATTTTGCACTCGACAACAAACGTTTTTGACACCCCTGAGCTCCTATATCTCGTAGAAACAGCAGCAAAGACTGCTGCACTTGGGGAAGTTGGAGCTTCCAATCTACTAGGTGACCCGAAAAGTTGAAGACTTGGCAGCAGCAAAGACTCCTTGAAAAACGGACATTGTCAAACTACACACACTGCGGAAGAGTCTTGGAATTCGTGCTGGGCGCAGCTCTTCGCGGAAAGCGACTTCTACCGTCGGGCCCATGTGAAGAGCGGGTGCAAGTTCTTAGAGGATTTTGCCAGAAAACTGGGGCGCAACTGGCGAGACATTTTCTGAAGAGGTGAGTTTGATGGCATTTTTCTTTCGCCCTGGGCTGAACTTTCTTTGCAAGCTGCAGTTGTTACTAGATTCCAGTTGTTACTAGATTCCAGTATATAGTCACCTTCATTTGACCAACATAACCGTTTGAAATTTCCTCACGGGAATATCTTTTCCCAGCTCGTACATAAAGCTCTGGCCACCGGCACTGAACTCTCTGGGGTCTCTGGCACTTGTGCCGTGAACGAATCCAAGAACAGGGTGGAGAATCTTGTATTGGCGAAGTCGGCACGGCCAAGCCCGCTGAAAGCAACACTCGAGGTGACATACTCTACGATCACATGGCCTAAGGCAGCGACAAGACGTTCTTGCAGTTCTCCCGAGGGACCACTGATTCGCACAGTTTTTTACAGTGAGAGCTGCTGGTTAAAAGGGCTGCAAGTCTGTGCGCATCATACACCGCGCGCTCTTTCAGCGAAGCGTCGAGTGCCACTTACGCATGCGTCCGTGCACCACAAGCAATGCTGTAAGCTGTGCGAAAAAAATCATCGGGAAGATTTCTGTGTCGGACACCTGTATGCGCCTTTCAAGGCTTGCTCTGGACAAAGAAACCTCTTTTCTCAGCTTATCTAGTTCTAGTTGCACTCTTTGGCTTTTTTCTTCCACTTCTTTGTTCCAAATAGCCACTTCAGCCGCAATGATGTCCGTCACTCCCGACAGACAGTGATCCATGCCGCCCACGAAGGCGCGAGCGTTTTAATCGGAGTCGGCAGCCATTTTTCTAAATAAAAAAGGCACCAGAGTAGCAAACATCAACACGGAACGTACTTCAAGTTCGGCAATGCGCTTGCAAGCTTCCCATGCGGTCCGTTGGTTTAAAAGTGTATGCATATAGTTGCAACTTCTGGTAATGAGTTGAGGCGTCATCTGCAATGCAGAGCCGGCCTCCTTGGAGCTTGCACAGCAGGTCAGGCATTCTGACCATTATTCCACTCTTCTGCACCCTCATGGAGTGCTAGTGAAGATGATCAAGCTGCATCTATTGAATTATTTCTGTGGTATGGAGCAAAAAGAAAAATATGTGTATCAGTTAGTCCAAATGCTTGCCGGTAGTGTCATTCAGTTTGGTTTTATTCATCTGTATTTTGCTGCCAATAGCTACAGGCTGTGTTGATATATAAGATCATTGGAATCTTCACTGCGTTCGAGGATTCTGATCTGGGTTACGTAGCTTTCTGCAGAATGCGGCACTGAATCGCTCAATAATAGAAGAAGCCCAAGGCACCATCGAGGTGGCAAAGCTGAACTGGGCCTCCTGCCAGGAGAACCCCTTGTGTGCGCTGCCGTGGGAGTCTTCATAAGTCTATCACATGCAAGGTGACGAAAGCAACATAGCATTCTTACACTCGGTCGGGACTGCATGATCCAATCGACACCACAACTGGCACTGGTATTTGATATCACCAAACACAGTCACGTGTGGACCTATGCGGTAAAAGTCTTTCTTCTACATGGAACGGTGTCTAGTGCAAGAAATGATCCAACTCGCGCTTCAGTGTGCGGTCTAATGAGATGGGGTACGCATGAAATCGGACATTGGAGAGCGACTAGCTTCGAAGTTTTCACAGTTTTCGACCTGCTTTCTAGTGCCCTCGTCTTTTAGCCGCAGATATTAAGCAAAATTTGGAGACTACAGGGCATTGTACACACCGACTTAGCAGAATACAAGAGCTCATGGAACGTACGAAGTTCACCATTGCATCACGTATGCAAACAAACAGAAGACCATCCTTACCATCAGATAGAGGGCACCAGAGCAGTCCCCAGGGACATCTGCAGGGATACCAGCTTGGCATTCCGGAGTCCGTAGGTCTCAATCTTCTGGGCAATGTACCCAGTTTGAGACAAGTATGCTGCATTATGTCCCCACCGTACACCAATACCCATGACCAAGTCTAGCTAGCATACCAAGATCCTTGCAAGCATACAGTGCCCACGCGTTTTTAAGCAACTTAAAAATAAGCAACCAGCGCTGGAATTCTGACAATCTAAGCAATTTCCAGCGTTTGCAAAACCGCTGGAATTTGGCATATGTGCCGTAAGCAATTCCAACGCCGTTATTAGCAGTCGCTGGAGATTGCTTAATCCGCTGGAAATTTCGCTGGAAATTGCTTAATCCGCCTGAATTTTCGCGGAATTTGCTTAATCTGCTGGAATCTGCATTAATTTGTTGCCGTGCGCACTTTCGTTTTCAATGCGGCTAGACGTCATAGTTGCACCTCTGCATACACGCGCGTAGTATTCCAGCTCATATAATTATAGGCTGAATTTCAGCACATATACAGGCGCAGCCTCTTCCTCTGTGATAAGAGCTGAACTCGATAGAGTGCTCGGCATGAACAAGCCCCCAACAGCAACCACGTGGTGCTCTTCCACGTGATTCACGTGCTCAACTGGCAAAATCACACCACCCACACCACGCCGACGTTTGGTGGGAGGGACTTCGATGTTCGCATCCTCAGGTGTGAAGGTGTATTCCCTCACACCTGCAAGGGTGATCTTGCAGTCATTGGCGCCGTCGAGACGTAAGCCCATACCTGTACGCTCAAACAACTTCACCAAGTCCAGCCGCGTGAACACGCGGTCGCATGCCTCAGCTACCCACTCTGTAATGAGGACACGCCGTTCGCTCGCCGTGAATCCAATGGTCCACTTCTCAAGGTTCCCTGGAACCTGCAACCACTCGTCCTGCACTACTCCGCATTCTTTCTTAACCTCGTTCCCCACACCTTGGTCTACCACTTGCAGTTCGTCCGTTACATCAGTGGGGAGCAGGTGTGAGTCGGTGTTGCTCTCCTTCAGGCCTGCCACCCAAGCTGGAGTGGTTTGCCCCGACAGGTTATCGCAGAACACCACTTTTCGCTGCACGTGGTCCACTTGAGAGTTGAAGTCACTCACCGCCCACTCAGCGCACATCTCATCGTCGTAGTACGCCTTGGGTTGAAACACGACCCGCACACGTTTATCATATCCCGCCCGCTCTTCCGGACGGATACGCACACCAGTTCCACGGAAGCATATGGTCTGCCTGGGTTGCTGATGCTTGCCGTCATCATCCAACCCACACATACGAACCAGGCACTGCAAGGTGCAAAAGCGCTTGTCGTCGGCATTCTTGGTTCCCGAGAGCCAGACACGCGCGGACCCCTTCTCCTCGTAAGTGGAAGAGCACTGCATGAGAAAGGGGATAGGGACCTGGTCAACGTTGTAGAGGTCCTTTGGGAGCCAGACTCCCCACTCCGGATCTACAGCTTCACCCTCCTGCACACATTATAACATAGCCATGATAAACATCATAGTCAGCAGGCATACATATATATGGCATTGCGGTCACAGGTCAGGTTTCTTTGAGGCGATAGGTCAGGCTGCTTTGAGGTGATAGGTCAAGCAGAGCTCGCACCTTTGGTGTCTGCAAGCGGAGGCGCAAACGAGCATGCCAACGCTTAATCTTTGGCAGGCGCTCCTCCGTGCTTTTGGTCTTCTTGTTCGTCGTCTTACGGTAGGAGAGGCTGTTGCGCCGCAGCCAGTTAGTGCACCACCCCTCAGAAGCACGGAAATAACGGCCGGGGTACAGCTTCTTCGCGATAACTCTGGCCTTGGTGCGCAACCAGCGGCGTCCGATGCGCAAACCTTTCTTCCTGCAGGCTTGGAAGTCTCGGAACAGCTGCGTTTCCACCCGAGGAAAACGACCTTTGCCAAAGACCGCCTTGGCGCGTGCAGATTGAAGCCGCTGCAGCAATTTGGGTTCAGAAGCGCACCACCTACACATGAACACAACACAATGACCGTAGAAACACACAACTATCACGGAAGGTGTGCGTGCTGAAGGCACGGTACTTGCTTGCGCACGGTACTTGCTTGGCATGGAACGAGGCCACAAAGGTGTCGTACCACCTCTTGTCATTCGTGACAATGTTATAATCATCCACGTAGGCCGGAATGAGCATCGTGAGCTCTGCAGTTCGGATGTAGTACAGGCAGGGATCCGCACCACTCCTTTGCATCCGTGAATCGTAGGCCATAATGAAGGTATCGCTGGTGTGAAACCACTCCCCGCCAGCTTGCTTTAGGCCGTACACTGCCGTTTGAAGCTTGGCGCAACGGCGCCCATTATACCGTAGTAACTCCAACCCAACCCCCAACCTTGTGCAAATCACAGCACTCCAGCCCAAACCTTTTTTTTGCTGTTGCTAGAACCTCCAGCAAACGGTTGGCTATGACATGTGGGGCCATGCAGTCCGACAAACGGTTAGCTATGACATGTGGGCCCATGCGGTAGCATGTGGGAGCATGTGGTAGGATGTGGGAGCATGTGGTAGGATGTGGGAGCATGTGGTCGATATGGGGGCATGCAGCCGCATGTGGGAGCATGTGGGAGCATGTGGTAGGATGTGGGAGCATGTGGTCGATAATATGCAGGTGACAGGTTGGTCCCTTGTCTTCAGGTTCTTCACTACTGATGGGTGATGTTGGGCGTTGTTGGTTGCATGACCCAGGAAATATTTGGCAAGGTTGGGGTCGTTCCTGAGTCCACCGGCTTGGTGAGGTTTGCATCAGCTCGCATATTCTGAGGTGAGACTGCCACCGCGTGGGATAAGACCCGATATGCAGTGGCAAACTATATATAGACCTTGGAGTCAATTGGACAAGCAGCTGGATTCTGAACTATGATGTTTACCCCTAAGAGGTTCATGCACAATGCATTACCCCAAAGATAATCATCCACGTAGGCCGGAATGAGCATCGTGAGCTCTGCAGTTCGGATGTAGTACAGGCAGGGATCCGCACCACTCCTTTGCATCCGTGAATCGTAGGCCATAATGAAGGTATCGCTGGTGTGAAACCACTCCCTGCCAGCTTGCTTTAGGCCGTACACTGCCGTCTGAAGCTTGGCGCAACGGCGCCCATTATACCGTAGTAACTCCAACCCAACCCCCATCCTTGTGCAAATCACAGCACTCCAGCCCAACCCCCGGCTGTTTGCAAAATACAGCACTCCAACCCAACCCCCAACCTTGTGCAAATCACAGCACTCCAGCCCAAACCTTTTTTTGCTGTTGCTAGAACCTCCAGCAAACGGTTGGCTATGACATGTGGGCCCATGCAGTCCGACAAACGGTTAGCTATGACATGTGGGCCCATGCGGTAGCATGTGGGAGCATGTGGTAGGATGTGGGAGCATGTGGTCGATATGGGGGCATGCATGCATGTGGTGTGGTAGGATGTGGGAGCATGTGGTCGATGGTGACAGGTTGGTCCCTTGTCTTCAGGTTCTTCACTACTGATGGGTGATGTTGGGCGTTGTTGGTTGCATGACCCAGGAAATATTTGGCAAGGCTGGGGTCGTTCCTGAGTCCACCGGCTTGGTGAGGTTTGCATCAGCTCGCATATTCTGAGGTGAGACTGCCACCGCGTGGGATAAGACCCGATATGCAGTGGCAAACTATATATAGACCTTGGAGTCAATTGGACAAGCAGCTGGATTCTGAACTATGATGTTTACCCCTAAGAGGTTCATGCACAATGCATTACCCCAAAGATAATCATCCACGTAGGCCGGAATGAGCATCGTGAGCTCTGCAGTTCGGATGTAGTACAGGCAGGGATCCGCACCACTCCTTTGCATCCGTGAATCGTAGGCCATAATGAAGGTATCGCTGGTGTGAAACCACTCCCCGCCAGCTTGCTTTAGGCCGTACACTGCCGTCTGAAGCTTGGCGCAACGGCGCCCATTATACCGTAGTAACTCCAACCCAACCCCCATCCTTGTGCAAATCACAGCACTCCAGCCCAACCCCCGGCTGTTTGCAAAATACAGCACTCCAACCCAACCCCCAACCTTGTGCAAATCACAGCACTCCAGCCCAAACCTTTTTTTTGCTGTTGCTAGAACCTCCAGCAAACGGTTGGCTATGACATGTGGGCCCATGCAGTCCGACAAACGGTTAGCTATGACATGTGGGCCCATGCGGTAGCATGTGGGAGCATGTGGTAGGATGTGGGAGCATGTGGTAGGATGTGGGAGCATGTGGTCGATATGGGGGCATGCAGCCGCATGTGGGAGCATGTGGGAGCATGTGGTAGGATGTGGGAGCATGTGGTCGATAATATGCAGGTGACAGGTTGGTCCCTTGTCTTCAGGTTCTTCACTACTGATGGGTGATGTTGGGCGTTGTTGGTTGCATGACCCAGGAAATATTTGGCAAGGCTGGGGTCGTTCCTGAGTCCACCGGCTTGGTGAGGTTTGCATCAGCTCGCATATTCTGAGGTGAGACTGCCACCGCGTGGGATAAGACCCGATATGCAGTGGCAAACTATATATAGACCTTGGAGTCAATTGGACAAGCAGCTGGATTCTGAACTATGGTGTTTACCCCTAAGAGGTTCATGCACAATGCATTACCCCAAAGATAATCATCCACGTAGGCCGGAATGAGCATCGTGAGCTCTGCAGTTCGGATGTAGTACAGGCAGGGATCCGCACCACTCCTTTGCATCCGTGAATCGTAGGCCATAATGAAGGTATCGCTGGTGTGAAACCACTCCCTGCCAGCTTGCTTTAGGCCGTACACTGCCGTCTGAAGCTTGGCGCAATGGCGCCCATTATACCGTAGTAACTCCAACCCAACCCCCATCCTTGTGCAAATCACAGCACTCCAGCCCAACCCCCGGCTGTTTGCAAAATACAGCACTCCAACCCAACCCCCAACCTTGTGCAAATCACAGCACTCCAGCCCAAACCTTTTTTTGCTGTTGCTAGAACCTCCAGCAAACGGTTGGCTATGACATGTGGGGCCATGCAGTCCGACAAACGGTTAGCTATGACATGTGGGCCCATGCGGTAGCATGTGGGAGCATGTGGTAGGATGTGGGAGCATGTGGTAGGATGTGGGAGCATGTGGTCGATATGGGGGCATGCAGCCGCATGTGGGAGCATGTGGGAGCATGTGGTAGGATGTGGGAGCATGTGGTCGATAATATGCAGGTGACAGGTTGGTCCCTTGTCTTCAGGTTCTTCACTACTGATGGGTGATGTTGGGGGTTGTTGGTTGCATGACCCAGGAAATATTTGGCAAGGCTGGGGTCGTTCCTGAGTCCACCGGCTTGGTGAGGTTTGCATCAGCTCGCATATTCTGAGGTGAGACTGCCACCGCGTGGGATAAGACCCGATATGCAGTGGCAAACTATATATAGACCTTGGAGTCAATTGGACAAGCAGCTGGATTCTGAACTAGGATGTTTACCCCTAAGAGGTTCATGCACAATGCATTACCCCAAAGATAATCATCCACGTAGGCCGGAATGAGCATCGTGAGCTCTGCAGTTCGGATGTAGTACAGGCAGGGATCCGCACCACTCCTTTGCATCCGTGAATCGTAGGCCATAATGAAGGTATCGCTGGTGTGAAACCACTCCCTGCCAGCTTGCTTTAGGCCGTACACTGCCGTCTGAAGCTTGGCGCAATGGCGCCCATTATACCGTAGTAACTCCAACCCAACCCCCATCCTTGTGCAAATCACAGCACTCCAGCCCAACCCCCGGCTGTTTGCAAAATACAGCACTCCAACCCAACCCCCAACCTTGTGCAAATCACAGCACTCCAGCCCAAACCTTTTTTTGCTGTTGCTAGAACCTCCAGCAAACGGTTGGCTATGACATGTGGGCCCATGCAGTCCGACAAACGGTTAGCTATGACATGTGGGCCCATGCGGTAGCATGTGGGAGCATGTGGTAGGATGTGGGAGCATGTGGTCGATAATATGCGGGTGACAGGTTGGTCCCTTGTATTCAGGTTCTTCACTTCTGATGGGTGATGTTGGGCGTTGTTGGTTGCATGACCCAGGAAATATTTGGCAAGGCCGGGGTCGTTCCTGAGTCCACCGGCTTGGTGAGGTTTGCATCAGCTCGCATATTCTGAGGTGAGACTGCCACCGCGTGGGATAAGACCCGATATGCAGTGGCAAACTATATATAGACCTTGGAGTCAATTGGACAAGCAGCTGGATTCTGAACTATGATGTTTACCCCTAAGAGGTTCATGCACAATGCATTACCCCAAAGATAATCATCCACGTAGGCCGGAATGAGCATCGTGAGCTCTGCAGTTCGGATGTAGTACAGGCAGGGATCCGCACCACTCCTTTGCATCCGTGAATCGTAGGCCATAATGAAGGTATCGCTGGTGTGAAACCACTCCC
>LGRX02005701.1:0-19397 GCA_001247695.2 Cymbomonas tetramitiformis
TGGTATAAATTGTGGTATCTGAGCGTGAAATTGGGGCGGTGGTGTGGCTGGTATAAATTGTGGTATCTGAGCGTGAAATTGGGGAAAAGCGATGTTGCGGAGTGGGGGAAAATGGTGACAACTGGGCGCGGGCGTGGGAATGACTGTCTGAGAGGTGGCAGGGAAGTGGCGAAGCTGAGAGCGCAAAGGGGAGGGAAGGCCTTTGTCGGGGCTGCGAGGGGGCCCCCCCCCGGCCCCAGGGTTGGGCGTGTCTATAGTTGTGACAAAGCAGGCATGTCGACGCTCGTCCGAGGGCGGAGCTGGTTTATATATTGTAGGGACATCCACATGATGAGTGGATATACTGGAGTATCCTAGTCCAAAGATATCAGATAGTCAGTGAACTCAACATAGATAGAGTTTTCTCGAACCATGCAGGCAAAAGCAAAGGTAGCACCGCATCGTTTGAAATGACGCGCACGCGAGGGATCGAAACGGGACCTTGATCCATTTGCATTATGTCTGCGGAGTTGGGGGCGCGCCGCAGGCAACTAATTTGCTTTGGTTCTAGAACATAAAGAGCAGAGGTAACTTACATTACACATTACATGTATGTTCCATATTTAAGAAAACCTGCTTTTCAAACACGTCGTCCGATCAAACCGATTCTATCATCTTACTGCATTTTTCGATCTAACCGCTTTAATGCAACGGACATTCGACGAATGCCGCCACGTCATCCTTTCCTCACACTTTTAGTCGCTGTGACACGTAGACATCGCGCTCCCGTCGTCGCAGCCCAGACACGAGACACAGACAGACCTCAGATCGAGATACCCACATCGCAGTCGAATGGTAAAGCGAGCGCGAGCGGAGCGGGGGCGGAGCCCCCGCGACGCGACGCGGGAGCGACGAGTGGGCTTCGTTAGGGAGGTTCCGATTTCAATTTCCGGATTACAATTTACGAGTTAAGGTCATAGATTCCCGAATCTGGATGACAGACAGTCCTTATCTCGGGATTTTGTCCTTAACTCGTAATCTGTAGACGTGAAAATCCGGGATAAACGCCCTTATCACGTTACGAAATAAGAAATTTACTTCCGAGTTACGGCTTAAGGACTGTTCGCGATCTTTACCGTCGATAACGCATTTTCCCCAGATTCTTTCGATCTCACGGTTTTACACACGACGACACGAGCGTTCAACCATCTGTAATAGTGGACTGGTTTGAGTCAGAAATCCCCTCTCGCTCTTACAAGTATGCAAGTCTGCCCGTAAGTCACTGTCCAGCGGCTGTTGTTTTCGGTATACTAACGTATACCGAACATAAGATAACTTCCCATATGCATTCTAATAAGTGTTAGGAACAACATGTTTTTTGCGCGAGTAGGATCCGCTCGGAATCTAGGATGCTGGACTGGTTCTTGTGAGGGGGGGTAATGGGCGTGATTCGAGCCAGCCAACTCGACTCACGCCCAGCAGGGACGCATACTGCATAGCATGAACATATCACGCATATCATATAAGCAATAATAAACACATGATGACCGTTTGGCAGTACAATTTCACCTCTAGCGGAAACGCGGATGTCAACCGCGTCCACGTTTCCGCTCGGGTTTCCTCCCTCATTCGCGCGCTTGTTTGCAAGAGAGCCTGCGCAACGGATGAGGGAAGCGTTATCAAAAATAGTATGTCATATGTGTTGTCTTCCCTAAAAAAAATTGCACAGACTGAACGGTCAACCACACTTCTCGCTGTGGGCTGATGCGTTCATTTGGCGGAAGCGGGTGGAATTTAAGGAATTTGAAACCCGCAATAGTTGCGCTATGGGTTGTCATTCTTTGCGAAATGGGTACCCACATACTAAGTAGGAATATGTGCTAACATTTTGAAGCAAAAGATAACTCAGATTAGTATACAATCTTAGAGATCTTTATTTCGCTGGACAGGGGCACACTGCGGGAGAGAAAGCCTTCCGCCTTAAGTTAAAACTACATATTTAACAAATCAGACCTAAGGTATAATATTGCAGTGCCACAATTCGAATTGAACACGGATGACGGAAGCGAGTTTCTCGGCCTTATTTCGGAATGTCCACAGCTGAGACAAAAATCGGAATCGAAAAGCCATCCCGGATTAAGCGGTTTCCGAGTTACGCGTTCCGGGTTACGATATCGCGCGTATCCCGCGTATCCCGTAAATTGTAATCCGGGAATTGAAATCGGAACCTCCCTGTTGTTATACTGTACTAGGCGGATCGATCTCAGAAAGAGATCTCCACTAGGCCATCTGACCGTAGGATCATGTGCGCGACAGTGCTTCGCTTTTTGCATCCCAACATGCCATGCCATAACGCGAGGATGGCGTCGGATAAATGTGCGCGACTGCAATGGCACTGTCATCGTTAGCGTCTGGCGTTCGTGAGATCGGAAGTTCGTCTGTGTCGCCCGTTGGGATTCGCGCTTTGCTGATTAAGTAAGGTAAGGTAAGTAAGGTAATTTGGTCCGGTTCCAAATCATAAGGAGCAGAGGTATAATGGTCTTACACCTTCGATGCGTCGGCAGCTTCGATGCGTTCAGCATGCGAGCAGCGTTCACGATTGATGATAGATGCTTCCAACAATCGAATGAGCTCTTCGGAATAGCATAGCGTAATAATTTATTATGAATCATAATCGCTGCTCGCTTGCATGCGCTCCCAGCCAACGCACCGAAGGTGCTAACATATTTATAACTAATAACAGCGAAGCCCGCTCGTCGCTCCCGCTTCTGTCATTTTATCGCGATATGGGCATCTCCGATCTCGATCTGAGATGTCGACCTGTCTCGTGTCTGGGCTGCGATGCGACGACGCGATGCGATGTCGACAGCGACGTCAAGTGTGACTGTGTATGTGTGAGGGAAGGATGACGTGGCGGCGTTCGTCAAATATCCGTTGCATGAAAACTGTTCGATCGAATAATGTAGTTATATGCTCGAATCGGTTTGATCGGACGACGCGTTTGAAAAACAGATTGTCTTAAATATGGAACATACATATAATGTGTTTATATAGGGGGTACGTGAACGTACAGGTGGGGAAAAAATAAACCCCCCCCTGAGTATCCATCATCCGCATCATCATCATGTGAAGAGTGAGAGACCCGCGACAAATAGAGGCGGCCAAGGGGGGGGGGAGGAGGAGGGGGTTGGGTACCGCTGGAGGCTCCGCCCCCGAAGACCCCCAGGACAGATAGCCTACGATGGCTTCATTTTTTGCCTTGTTAAGGGGAATTCGTGAATTTCGATTTGAGTGTTAAGAGCGACTGAATTATATACCTCACGGGGGGCTCCGCCCCGGTTCCTTCATTTTTTCTCCGATGACCTAGATTACATATTAACGCCGTGTGAAGTCATACGTTGTCATTTATGCATGAACTGCATGTAATGTGGGGGCTACCGCTGGGGGGCTCCGCCCCCCCAGACCCCCCTTCATTATTCACTGATGACCTGGGTTAAATATAATTAAAATTTAATTATTACCGCACTGTGAAGTCATACCTTGTCATTCATGGATGACCTTTATATTTATATTTAATTTTATTTATACTGTCGTGTCGTGTCGTGTCGTGTCGTGTCGTGTCGTGTCGTGTCGTGTCGTGTCGTGTCGTGTCGTGTCGTGTGTACAGTGACACACTGAGTCGTGTGTCACAGCTCACTGTGTCGTGTGTCACAGCTCTACTCTGTGTCGTGTACAGCGTACATTGTACAGCCTGCGATTCTGGCTTCATTTTTTCGCACTGTTAAGAGCCACTGAATTTTCGGAATCCGTTCACACATTTCTCAGATTTGAAGAATGAAGACGTAAAAAAAACTGAGACAGAAATCGTGTACAGCGTACAGTGACACAGTGTTAAGAGCCACTGAATTATAGGGGGTACGTGAACGTACAGGTGGGGAAAAAATAAACCCCCCCCTGAGTATCCATCATCCGCATCATCATCATGTGAAGAGTGAGAGACCCGCGACAAATAGAGGCGGCCAAGGGAGGAGGAGGAGGGTTAGGTACCTCTGGGGGGCTCCGCCCCAGACCCCCTTCATTTCTCCTGATGACCTGAATTACATTATTAACGCCGTGTGAAGTCATACGTTGTCATTTATGCATGAACTGCATGTAATGTGGGGGCTACCGCTGGGGGGCTCCGCCCCAGACCCCCTTCATTATTCACTGATGACCTGGGTTAAATATAATTAAAATTTAATTATTACCGCACTGTGAAGTCATACCTTGTCATTCATGGATGACCTTTATATTTATATTTAATTTTATTTATACTGTCGTGTCGTGTCGTGTCGTGTCGTGTCGTGTCGTGTCGTGTCGTGTCGTGTCGTGTCGTGTCGTGTCGTGTCGTGTGCAGTGACACACTGAGTCGTGTGTCACAGCTCACTGTGTCGTGTGTCACAGCTCTACTCTGTGTCGTGTACAGCGTACAGTGTACAGCCTACGATTCTGGCTTCATTTTTTCGCACTGTTAAGGGGAATTCGACAATGACACAGTGTTAAGAGCCACTGAATTTTCGGAATCCGTTCACACATTTCTCAGATTTGAAGAATGAAGACGTAAAAAAAACTGAGACAGAAATCGTGTCGTGTCGTGTCGTGTCGTGTCGTGTCGTGTCGTGTCGTGTGTACAGTGACACACTGAGTCGTGTGTCACAGCTCACTGTGTCGTGTGTCACAGCTCTACTCTGTGTCGTGTACAGCGTACAGTGTACAGCCTACGATTCTGGCTTCATTTTTCGACAATGTGTTAAGAGCCACTGAATTTTCGGAATCCGTTCACACATTTCTCAGATTTGAAGAATGAAGACGTAAAAAAAACTGAGACAGAAATCGTATACAGCGTACAGTGTCACAGTGTCTGGCTTCATTTTTTCGTGTGTCACAGCTCTACTCTGTGTCGTGTACAGCGTACAGTGTACAGCCTACGATTCTGGCTTCATGATTTCGACAATGACACAGTGTTAACAGACACTGAATTATATTTTCCGATTTTTCAAAAGAGGGGGATCTTCGATTCCATCTCCGATTTTTTCCCCAATATTTCCCGATTTTTCAAAAGAGGGGGATCTTCGATTCCATCTCCGATTTTTTCCCCAATATGATTTTATATAGGATGGGGAGAAAGGTGTGCTTCCTTCTTCCCCCCCGCCCCCCCCACATTTTCTGGAGGGAGGAATATATGCACTTTCGGTGCGACCATGAATGGGAATGCTCATCACTCATCACTCCTTTCCAAAGAACGTGCAATATCCAACTTGCAACAACCAACATGATTCAATGTGACACATAAACCCAACTCCCAAGCCTGAAAGTTGAAACGCTGTCCACCTGTTCTACTGATGCTCATCCTTTTGATTGGTTGTCCTTGAGTTTTACAGGCCTCCCCATGTCCCGAAGCGCCAAGGTGTGTGCCTGTGTCATATAAATAATTGAGGTGTCACGTTTCGCATCTCCACATTGCACATATATGATATAGGGAAGGGATACACGCGCCGGAACTGGAACGTCGTATAAATTATAAACGTGATAATCGGTTTATACACGATTCGTGTCTCGTGTCACATGCTACTGAATAATTTCTACAGGATTATTAAATCAGATAATCCTGACGTGATAAAATCAGAGTGATCGAAATCGCGAACGGTCGACTGAGTCAACGTCCAAATGACCTCAGCAAGAATTTTAAAGCGGCGGCCCAACGTTCAGCAAGCAACATATTTTCCTTCGCCCTGAAAGGCGAACCGACTGCTGTGTGATGCTGCTCCCCTGTGATATTATTCGCAGGCATCTTTGCATATTTTTCGTTGGCTGTATTTTGTTGTTTCACTGTGGGTGCAGCCTTTTTTACCTAACAGTTTGAAGTGTGTGCAGCTCAAATCGAAGATGCGCCAAGGCCAAGGGGAGTGCCTTGGAACGCGCCCTCGAAGAGGTGAGTGCTTGATGTTTTTACCACTTTGCTGTGTCAATCTCGTTCGTATATCTGTATACACTTTGCAGTGTAATTAATCTCTTCAGAGTGAGCTATTTTGAAGGCATCCTTCCTTGGAGCCTTTTCTCGAGATGCGGAGGTCTAGGTTGGCTCATGCCAACCTAGCTTGGGATCAAACCCAACCACATCGTATATTGCATATTTTCATATATATATATATACATATATATTGTATGTTCGTCCCAAGCAGTAGTGCAAATGTGCGACGCTACATCCTTGGATAAACTAACCGTTGTTTCCGTTGAAGGTTGTGTGGCGAATTTTGCCCATATGGAGTGTGGAAGCCTAGGTTGGCATATGCCAACCTAGCTTGGGATAATACCCAACCACATAATAGTTTTATGGGTTGCAATTTACACTTTACCTGCGTTGAACACCTACACTTTCATCCATTGAATTAGAATAGATTCTAACTCACTTATTTTGCCACGACCTCGGTCAAGAGACCAAAGAGCAAAAGTTCGTGATGGGATAAGCCTAGGTCAAAGCGCTTCAAGTGCTAGCTACAAAACTAAAAGTTGAATACAATATATATATATATATGTATAACTAATGAGGTTGGGTATGTATCCCAACTTCCCAAGATAGGTTGGCATGGGCCAACCTAAACTTCCACACTCAATGCTGGCGAAATTGCGCCACACGACCTTGAAAAAAATCAGTCCTTTGCCTATGCAAGTTCAACACGCCCTATACTTGTCACATTATTCAGTATGAATCTATCTATGCAAGAGAAATGCAAAAAGCGATGTGGTTGGGTTTGATCCCAGGCTAGGTTGGCATGAGCCAACCTAGACTTCCGCATCTCGAGAAAAGGCTCCAAGGAAGGATGCCTTCAAAATAGCTCACTCAGAAGAGATTAATTACACTGCAAACGTGTATACAGATATACGAACGAGATTGACACAACAAAGTGGTAAAAACATCAAGCACTCACCTCTTCGAGGGCGCGTTCCAAGGCACTCCCCTTGGCCTTGGCGCATCTTCGGGATGAGCTGCACACACTTCAAACTGTTAGTAAAAAAGGCTGCACCCACAGTGAAACAACAAAATACAGCCAACGAAAAATATGCAAAGATGCCTGCGAATAATATCACAGGGGAGCAGCATCACACAGCAGTCGGTTCGCCTTTCAGGGCGAAGGAAAATATGTTGCTTGCTGAACGTTGGGCCGCCGCTTTAAAATTCTTGCTGAGGTCATTTGGACGTTGACTCAGTCGACCGTTCGCGATTTCGATCACTCTGATTTTATCACGTCAGGATTATCTGATTTAATAATCCTGTAGAAATTATTCAGACAGTAGCATGTGACACGAGACACGAATCGTGTATAAACCGATTATCACGTTTATAATTTATACGCCGTTCCAGTTCCGGCGCGTGTATCCCTTCCCTATGATATAATCCTCTGAGAAAAGACGAGAGCATGAGCACGATTACTGGTGACACCCACACTTATATTAGCAATTTAAAACTGTCGCGCACACGTCATCGATAACCAATAGCTTTAAGGCTGTAAAAGTCGTATTCCGCCTATTCCCTATTCGCTATTGCAACGGCATCTTTGAGGCAATAACCAGCATATCCGTCTGACGTGCGAACCATAATTGTCTCTTTATATAGGTGCTCGAACTCGTTGTTCTGTCACTGTGACCCTCGCCTGATGAGACTCATCAGACTGTGCTCCTTCTGTGGACTGTCGCTGTCGCTGTCGCATAATTTGAGGACGGGTGAACTGTGATGTGATGTGATGACGTCGATCGGCGGAGCCTCCAAATTTGTACCAATGGGGCTCATTTTCCCAGTTGGGTACATGCTGACCCGCTATACGAGGTAGTTATAGCTGGCACGTCAGACTACATGCTCTGGAGGCGCAGTCCAGAGCATGTAGTCTGACGTGCCAGCTATAACTACCTTGTCGCTCGCTCGTCTTCGACTGATCCTACGGTCGCACTGCTCGCTCAGACCCGAATGCTATTTCTTGCCACGTCACTATCATAACTTTTGAGCTCTGTTTCCAAATCCTTGATGCTGTCGCGACATTTTGCTCTCTCCCGAAATTTGGAAACGAAGCGACAGCATCTAGCATTTGGAAACAGCATCGAGCAGCCCGCGACAGCCCGCGACAGCCCGCGACAGCCGATTCAGTCGCGTTTTTTGCGCGGTTCGGCACGATTTTTCTCTTTTGGCGACCTTTCGCATGATTCGGCTCCCATAAGCTTCCCTTGTGCGAAGGTGGGATAACGGCGTCCCTACGGTGGTAGATGCGGGGTCGGGGAGGGAACACCATCCTTCCTACTTGACGCTTTTTGGCGTCAATTGAGCGAGCGACGCAATTATGCTGGATGTGACACACCGTGTGTCACTTCCTGTTATCTGTACTAGTACTCAGTACTAGTACGGGTGTCACAGATTTAGGGTTTCCGGCTAAAGCCGAGACTATCTTATGTTTTATTAAATAGAATATTATTAAAATAAATTTCCATTTATGGTAAACTTATTGCTAGATATACAGGGCCGATATATATCTATTTGTCGTTATACCCCAATATAGGGTTACGATATCAGAACGGTCGGATTGATAAGATAAAAGAGATAAACATATACCTGACTTTAAGTTCAGGGATTAGGTTTCGGCCTACGAGTGACGGTCACCCAGACTACTCTAGGATGAGGCAGGTGACATATTTTGGGTGTCACTGTGCCAAATCCAGCACACCACCTAGTGTGGGGACCAAACTAGGTAGCCGAAACAGGAAACAAATGCCTACCGAGAGGCAGAAAAGTCAGTGCTAGTGGGTCAGGAGGCACTGTGCTCATACTGGCCAGGCCCCCTCCCCCGAACAGGCAGTGCAGCAGCCGTGCCACTACTTTCTACTGCCGAATTCTGATACACTGAAAACCCGAAACAGAGCCCATCTTGGGGCAACCTGCACCTACAGCATCTCAAACTGAAGGCAGGTTAATCTCAATCACGTTAGCACTAGCCACTTCCACAGCGCCCGGGAGGGCCGGTACCACTGTCACAGCGCCCAGGAGAGCTGGTACCACTGTCTGTCGAATCATTCGTAGAGCAAATTGAGATAATTGAAGGAGCGCCGATGTCGCCGCAGGCAGTTACACCGGGTGCAATCGGCTCGGTCCTGTGCCGAATTGAGGAAGAAAGTTCATCCCCGTCCCCACCGTCCCAGGTGGGTGGCTCGTAGTTTGGCGATGGCGGAGCACCACCCGGCGAGGGCGGCGCAGTAATAATCGGAGCTGCCTCAGGTGGTTGCGGGGGGCCTGGGAGCCACGTCCACCCGTACCCGTACGTAGTACGGTACCAGCCGTGGTACCAGCCCTCCGGCTGCCAGTAGAGATCCGGCGGGATGGCCGTGGGCGTCAGCTCACCAGCACCACCGACCTCGTCGCCGATGCGCCCTGTCGCCGAAGATGTTGGCGCGGGGCAATCATTTGAAGGCGCGGCAGTTGCACAAATAACAAGCATTAGGCAGACTGCGAGAGACATGAGGGCAGAGTACCCAAAGCCCAACGGCGGTCTGCCGCAGCCAAGAGCCTGCCGCGGCGGCGGATCACCCTCGTCGTCATCCTCGGACTCTCCCTCAGTCACCGAAACTGAATCAACGGGTGCCACGGGCCCCATGCAATGCATCGCGAGAGGCGGGTTAGGGTCAGTGAGTTCAAGCCGCACCGCAAACTTTTCCATGAAGGACGTGTCTGGCTCGTGGGCGTGCAGCGCGCTGACGGGGTACATGCCCTCGTCGGACACCACCGACTGCGGAGCGGCAGGCGGTGCCGGCGGTGGCGGCATGTCCAGAGCGTCGTCCGAGATCTCGTCGTGGACCTGGAAGTTGCTGATGTGCATGGCACCACCAACCGCGCAGACCCCGAGGCGGGTGTCAGCGGGTTGGCAGCACTCCAGATACTCGTCGATGGCGTGAGTCTCAACGGTGTCGCCCACACAGAAGGAGGCGGCGGAGAGGTCCTCGAGCATTACGGGCTTGCCGCCCGCCAAGAAGCATAGCGCGTCGAAGCGGTCGGTGTCGTTGTTGTCGATGGCGTGCTGGAAGGCAGCGGCGTAGAAGTCGCCCTCCACGTCCTGAACCGCGAAAGAATGCGCCCCGGCAGCCGTCTTCTCCGCACGCGGACCGCCGTGCGGGCAGTCGCGGTGCCAATGCCTAGCCTGCGCCGACGTGCACGTCGAGTGCTGGCAAAGTGGGATCGCCTGTCCAGTCCCGCGATGAAACGCCACAAGCTTCGAATTCCCCTGCGAGTAATTCCCCTCCGGGAGCGGAGAGGCCGCGGAGCGGTACTTCAACCCTGTGCGTGGGTGGTGAGGCTTCTCCGCGCGGGGAGTGAAGCCTTTACCGTTGACCTTGTCAGAGAGAACGCGCACCTCCTTGCGTAACGCGAGGAGGATCTCCATCACGTCGGCGTCCGCGGAAGTGTGTCCGCTCGGCGGGTCGCCAAACCTCGCAGGCAACATGTGGCCGCCAACCGCAGCCGACTTCGGCGAAGCCGTGCCAGCCCGCACGTGAGCCGCATGACACTCGCGGGCCCACTGCTGAACGGTCAACAGGGACACCGCCGCCCGCTGGTCGTGCAGCAGGAGCCTCGACACCACAGGCCTGTAGTAGTCGGCGTCCATGGCCTGAATGAACTGCCCTTTGACGTCGTCCTCGTCCAGGGTGTTCTTGCGCTTCGCGGCGGCGAGCGCGGCGTTGAAGTCCATGATCGAGTCGTTGGGGTCCATGCCGTAGCCCAGTTCAACTGCCAGCAAGTCCGACGTCCCCTGAAAGGGTGCGTCGGCATGAAGCAGTTTACGTGCAAACTCGAGCAGAACACGTTTCCCATCCGCGGGAAACGTCTGAGCAGAGCTCTCCAACCAGTCCGAAGCCGGACTGGAAGGATGCACGAGGAGCTCAAGGGTGGAGAAGAGGAGCTGATTGCTCTCCTCTCGCACCGTGATGCCGGCGTCGTCGAGTATAAAGAGGTCGCCCAGCTGCTCGTCCTCGGCCACGAAAGCCTCGCGAAGAGCAGCCACCATGCGGGTAAAGATGACGTGCACGTTCTTCTCGTTGCCATGGAAGCGCTCGTCCTTCAAGCCGAAGCACTTCTTGGCGACAAATTTGGCGGCCTTCTCGTCGTGCCTGGTGCGGATCAGAGTACGGACAGCTGCCACGAATGCCGCAGGTGGTCCAGACGCTGGAGGGACGGTCGCCGTCGGAGTCCCTGGAGTGGCCGCATGTCGAGCAGCAGCTTGGTCGAAAATAGTCGCTAGGTTCCTCCTTCGCAGAGGAGCGCTCGAAGTAGATCTGGTGGCAACCATGATGAAATGACAGTAGGGGTGGAGCAAGCGGGTGTGATCGGGAAGCGGTCGCGGTGGTGGCGGCCAAGAGGTGGTGGTCGTCGAGAGCGTAAACTTGCGGATAAGGACGAAGAACTCGATGAAGTCGTGTGGACTTAAAGGATTCCCGGGTACCGCAAACGGTGTGATATCGACCAGAAGTACGGCAAAATCCAGCCAACGTAAAATCAACTCGGAAAACGCCCAAGTGCACCGTCCGCGAAGCCGCTCAATCAACCAAGCTGCCTAGGCCATACCACTGAACCGCGTGTGCCTCCCTAGCGACCGCTCACTCCATCCCAAGCGTCGGCGTTTAGCCACTCATAGTAGAAGCAGTGTAAAAGCGATGGTGCGAACCAAAACCTGCTAGATATACAGGGCCGATATATATCTATTTGTCGTTATACCCCAATATAGGGTTTCGATATCAGAACGGTCGGATTGATAAGATAAAAGAGATAAACATATACCTGACTTTAAGTTCAGGGATTAGGTTTCGGCCTACGAGTGACGGTCACCCAGACTACTCTAGGATGAGGCAGGTGACATATTTTGGGTGTCACTGTGCCAAATCCAGCACTTATCACGGTCCTCAAATACTTCAGAACGGAAAGCAGTTAACCTTATAAGGTCTGATAAAAACTTGAAGCGCTCTTCGGATAAACAAACTCCGAGTTCAATTTACTTGATGCGGCATACTGTCAACCTAAATGCGGTTAAATGGAGACAATAACTGCGAGAAAGACAGATCCGCTGTCCGGCTAAGCTCGCTGAGCATCAAACTGATAATCACATAACTAGTGTCTGGCCGAGGCTTTATGCTCTCGGAAACCCAGACAATGAAACAATGACTGTACTACTGTACTGTACTACTGTACAATACAGTGCTAGGATGTCACGGACACGATACGGAAGCAGGGTCAGGCTAGGGGCTAGTCAGAGCCCATAATAACTAAGCCTAAACCCGAAGTCCAGCACACCACCCGTGGGTGTGACTACCTAGCAAAGCAGGTACAGGATATACAGCCACGAGATAATAAACAAACACCTAACATTCACTTCGGTGGAAACCGATCACTTCTAGCTGGGTGCCGGGGTCTTGACCCAGTCATCCCACTACTGGGCTAAAGCTAATCAAGCTGCCAGGACAATTGAAGTAAACTCAGCCACTTTGAGGCTGGTCAGCAGAGCTGAGTTCAGCGGTCGGGATGCAAGCACGGAAGAATCCCGAAGTGAATTGTAAGCTGTCTGTTTCAAATTGAGCACCACCAGACCCAAGCGGGTAAGGTGGATCCGTAGCTGAAAGCAAAGTAACAGAAGACTGTAAAGATTCCAAAAACACTGAAAAACTTAAACAAGTAGATTCCCACGGCGGTTTGAGCATTGAAGAGGAACACAGAAGAACTCCATCATCTGGCGGCCAATCACGGATGCCCGCAGCACCAAGTGGTGGATCCGAAGCAAAGAGATCTCCAGCAAACCGACGGACGGTGGCTCCGGGCTCAACCAGGCCCCTGTCACCACCGCCGACGGTAACCAGAGATGCCGTAGAGCCGGCCAGTAAGGAACAGCAGAGTACAGAAGTCGTTAACGCACATCGGAGAAAGCTCGGCGGAGTCCGCGGACGGTACACCGGAGCTGCTACTGGCGATGCTCCCCTGTCAGAGTCATGCTCAAGAGTGCCGAAGGAGCCAAAAGTCACTTGCTGCCCGCCGTCAGAGTCATTGTCAGAGCCTTGGTCATTGTCAGAGACTTCAGAGCCAATGTCAGAAGTCTCAATCCTCATGCCAGCAAACAGCGGAGCCGGTGCAGAGTCGCCGGGCTGGAGTGACGGGACAGAGCCAGGCAAGCCGAGAGCAAGGTATGGTATCGGTTGTGCGCGGTGTTATCGATCGATTCCGATATTTTCGACACAATAATCAATTGATTTTGATAAGTTGAGGCTGGTATCAATTGATTCTGATTTATTTAGAGGCCTAATCAATTGATTCTGATTTTTTAGAGTCTATATCAATTTATTCTGATAAGTCAGGGGTGACAATCAATCAATACTGATATTACTTTACACTAGCCGATATATCGGCATATCGATATTGTCGATATATCAGAATGGGTTTCAGAGTTGGCTCTTAGCGCCTACAACACAAAGTGTTTTAAACTACTGTATGTATATATCTAACCTAATTCAATGCAGCCATAAGTGAATGCTCTATTGTTTTCTCAGTGAGGTTCTTCCTCAGATCTGAGTGCATGCCCGTGACAATAGAGAAGGCACGCTCCACCCCCGCAGTGGAGGCAGGCACACCCAGGAACTGTCTAGCCATTCTAGCTACAGAAGGGAACTTGTGGGCATTCTCTCTCCACCACTCTTGCACGTCCACATTTTCTTAGCCAAGGGGAACTCTAAATACAGCTCCAGCTCACTCTTGCCCTCCACATCTTGTGGCTCTGCTAACTCGTGTTCCCCCTCATCCTCGGAGTCAGAGTCTAAGAAGGAGGCAACTGTCACTACCTTCGCACTAGCCCCAGTCTTTTGCTTCTTGGTGGGCGGTTGTGTGCATGCCACTTCCTTCGGCTTCCAATCCTTCTCGTAGATGTTTGTAGCCCAGCTCACGGCTTGATCGGCAGTGAAGCGACCTGCACTCAAGTGCATGCGTATGGTGGTTAAAAGAAATATGTGCTGACCGATTACTATAAACACTAAAGCACACACAAGCTCTCCCAAAAGTGCAATATATGGCAATAAACAGGAGGCTAATAAGCAGAAACACACCTCTCATCCATCTTTCCGCGAACTTAAACTGAAAGTTCTTGTGCCGGGGATCCAACAGAGTCGCCACCGCAAAATCCTCCAGCTTGCAATCGAGCATGTCGTTGAACCACCGTTTGCAGCAATCCTTGTACAAGGCCTCTCGAGCCATCTTCACGTGCTCATTGAGGATGGACACAGGCTTGTTGTTGAACTTCACAGGGGTGTCCGCGTGCGCCATGAATGCAAGCTTACTAGCAATGGGAAGAAACAAGTTAGCCGTCACCGTCTTAGTGCTTTGTAACAAGTCCACCGCGTTCTTCGCGTAGGTGAGAAGGTACATCGACTCTCGTACCACATCCCATTCGTCACCAACCAGTTGGTGAGTTTTGTACACGCTCCCATCCGGGTTGGGAACTGCCGTGGCCGCCTTGGTGGGGTTATCCACGTCATACAGTTGTATGGCCACCTGCACAATCACGAAGAATGCTGATTATTTTTGCACGGTTGCACCTTTTATAACAACATCTGAAAGGGTGCGACGTGCGCTCGAAGTGTGACTCTTCAAAACTCGGCGGGTAAAATACAAGCAATACAAACACTCGGAGTGGCCTTTAGTAATAAGAAAACACATACAAAAGCAAGGCAGAACAATACCTGGTTCTCGCAATACCAAGTTGCCTGCTTACATGCCCCTCCCCAACCAGTGCGTGTATCATTGTCTTGTGGCGGCTTGGACTCGGGTAGGTCGTGACGTTTTTGACATTGCCTTAAGAGCTTCGAGCCGATCACGGAGTGGTTAAAGTGCATAGTCATCCCACGAAGTTTCATGAACACTTTCCTCACTCGTGGGTGATCGAGATATGCTTTCACGATTAAGGCAATCGTGTGGTCACAACACTCGTGGCCATCAAAGCAACGCCAACCGTTCACGATATTGCTGGCATTATCAGAACACGTCGCGTGGATGAAATCGGAAACAGTGTCCTCCAGCACAGTGACTACGTCATCGTCGTCCGCAGCATCTATTCTATATTCGCCGATGCCAAACGAAGCACACGCCACCTTCGTGGCCCTCTCTAACTCCGACCCAGTATGCCTGACGTCAGAAAACGGAATCGCGGCTAGCAAGCGCTCGTGATAAACAAAGTTCTTGTCCAGCCAATAGACGAGAATGCCGAATACAGATATGCCACCCTGAGACCAAATGTCACCACCGATGCTGGGTAAAATGCCCTCGTTTAGTAGCTCCTTCAAGTACCACACCACACGTAGCTTCGCCTCAGCAGAGATAGCGAGCACGTTCTGCATAACGAGCTTGTATGTTGGGGGCGTGTACTGGTCTTTGAAGATGCATCGGAAGATATCCCGGAATTCCGCATCATGCTCAGGAAGGGTGAGAGGACGCCTACAACGTACGAGCCACAACGAGATCAACTTATGCAGCTCGTCGCGCTTCTCGGCCGAAACCTGCTTCATACACAATCTTTTACATCAGGATACAACTCATACGTCGAAACTAGAAAAAAAAGGTTTATGCCCTAAAATATACTTTCAAGACTACTTGCACACAAAGTTAAGCAAACAATTCAAGTACGAGCGAGTAGCGGAGTTCTCGCCTGGGGTACCAACTCCTCAATAGTGCCTTGCGCCGAGGAGCCCTCGTTGACATCCCCGGAAGCAGCGGAGATCTGACTGAAGGCGTCCTTGTGACATGACGAAAGATGGGATCTGAGGTTGGTGGTGTTCCCGGAAAAAGGCATAGGCGCGTTCTCAGGAGGACACAACGTGCATTTGACGAACGTAATTTTGCCGGTTTCCGGGTCTTTCTGGATGTTGAAATGCTTCCAGCAAGCAGACCGACGCTTGCCCCCAAAAGCGTCCTCGAACCCATCATCATCTGGGGAAAGATAATATACAGTAAATACACACGAGAAACGGTCGGTTGGCCCAACGAAATAAAGGTTGTCATGTTGCAACGCTGCACAATCAAACAGTAACATATTCACCTAGCTAGCTATTACACGCATCTGCGAGCGTCTCGTTGAGAAAAAAATGTTACCTTGCTTAGACTTTTCGGCCTCTTCTTTCCGTTTTTTCTTCTTGGCAGCGAAAGAGGCCGATTCTTCCTCCGCCTCCTCCTTACGCCTTTCACGAAAAGCTTTAATGTCTTGCTCATGGCCAACTAAGTTGTCTATCGGCTCCCAAGTATCTGCGGCATCGCTATACCCTTTCCAACCTATCAACCATTGTGGAATGCAGCCAGAAAGGCGTTGCGCTTTAATTGTGTCAACCACATACTCCACTTCATCACTGCCAGCAGGATCGAAAGGGGACTGCTGGGTTCTCTTAATGGGCCCGGTGCCCTGAGCACGCAGTGTTACACCAGAGGCACTTTGGCGTTTGCTTCCACGCCCACGTTTCCCCATGGTCGATTGTGAATGTCGTCCGGATTGTTGCCTGAGTCTTGTCTGCGGATTTTAGAGCATGCGAATTCAACGAATATCACACTTTTGAACTTTAAAGCATCAAAGATCAATTAGACCCCTAATCTTGGGTGCAACAAGTCCTGAACCAGGACTCGTGATCGACTCTATGGGCCTATAAGAACCCAGTGTAGGTATCGTCACGGATCGGATTCTGATATTCTGATATATCAAACCCAAGTGATATAGCAAATCGACGATGTTAATCGATATTGATATGTCATCGCTGTCAATCGATCGATACCGATATTCCAAGGGGTAAATCGATTGATATTGATATGTCGTCATCGTCAATCGATCGATACCAATAATTCTGATATTCAAAAATTGGTCATCGATTGATACTGATATTCTGATATATCGATACATCAGAATATCGGCACAACCGATACCATACCTTGGCCGAGAGAGCCAGGGATAACCACTGGCGGGTCATGAGCCGCAGGCACACCACCAGTCACGAGTGCAGAGGGATGCCGAACCGCAGGCGGTGGCGGAATCGAGCCCCGTGCACCCGAGTGGAATGTAGCCAGACCAAACTGAGCCATGCCGTCATCGTCAGCCGCCGCATCCTGAGCGGAAGCCGCCGCATCCTGAAAGTGCCGCAGAGATGTGGGCTCAGCCGTCACAAAAGAATACGCTGACAGCTCGCACACCTCTGGGCGACCCTCCATCGTGCAGAGCGACTCGAAGGCATGCTCATCCCCAGCGTCATAGAACCGCTGGAAACGAACAGCCAGGCAGTCAGTCTCATAGTCCTCAACCGCACCACAATAGTGGGCAGAGTGAGGACCGCCGTTGGGGCATTCAGCATGCCAGTGCTTCAAACCACTTTGTGCACACTCCGCATTTCTGCAGTGGGGCACGAAGGCACCGCTCTTCTTGTCAAATGAGACAGGAGGAGCGGTGCCAAGTGGCTTAACACCAGTACGATGATGCTTAGCAGCAGAGCGGGTAAGGTGCTTGCCCGCAGGTGGTGCCCCTTCCCGCTTCTGCCGCTTCAGGTCACGAATGTCCTGCTGCATGCGCTCCAGTTGCTTCTGCAGACTGGACAACGCCGCAGCCAGGTCAGACGCGCCATCGCCGAATGACAGAGCAGAAACACGGGCGTCAGAGACTTTCAGGCCGTGGCGGAACTGCTCCCGCACACGAGCCTGAATAGTCAAGAGAGACACGCCCTGCCGCTGGTCAGCTCGAGCCAGAGAGTTAGCCAAATCACGGTATAAAGCCGGACCGCCGAGAGCCTTGAGAAACTGCCGTGTGAGAACAAACACGCAGTCAAGCACTACAAGTCAAGTGTGCAACGCTCACATATGTCAACCGTGAAACTGTGAAGCTATACACAAGATAATACGAAGTGTTATAGCTTCCGCCGAAAGAATGTGATGACAGCCCCTAAGGTGTCAGATGTGAAATGACAGATGCTATGAACTGTCTGACTACCGAAGTCGATATCGGAGATGGCGCTGATGACAGTGAAGAAGTCATAGTAGTCGAACCGTATCGGTGATGACACAGATGATGATGACACTGTCGGCGTGCCAAATCCAGCATGCCGCTTTACCGCGTCCTCTGGCAAGTTGTGGGAACGCTGAACGTCCCGCAACAGGGTGCGGACGCCCGAAGCGCTGGCCCCTACCTCCGGCCTCGGCGACACCCCCGTGGGTGTGCGCCGCGCTCTGCGCCCGTCGGTGGGGCGGATGTGTGCGGCGCGGTGCATCGGTACCTCCCCCACAAGTGGGATCGGATTAGCCGGGCGCCATGCGCGCGCTGCTCGCTGCTCTCTTCACACACGCCTTGTGTCGCTCGGCGTGTGTGGGTGCAGCGGCGCATCACCCCCCAAGCCAGTGGCAGCTCTCTGCGTACGAGCAGCTGCCTCTCTCGCCCGCGGTGGCGTCCCACGCGCGGCGGCACGCTCTCACTCCCCCCCTCAAAAATCACGGCGTGCTCCAGCGCGTGATGTGAGGCGGCCTCGGGGGAGGGCGCGGTGGCGACACGCCTAGAGAGCAAGTCTCCTCGGCGGCGTGTGGCTCCGCAACCCCATCGCAGGGTGCGGACGCCTGAAGCGCTGGCCCCTACCTCCGGCCTCGGCGACACCCCCGTGGGTGTGCGCCGCGCTCTGCGCCCGTCGGTGGGGCGGATGTGTGCGGCGCGGTGCTCCCAGGTCATCGGTACCTCCCCCACAAGTGGGATCGGAACACCCGGGCGCCATGCGCGCGCTGCTCGGACGCTGCTCCCTCCAACACGCCCCGTACAGAGCAAGTCTCCTCGGTTGCGTGTGGCTCCGCAACCCCATCGCAGGGTGCGGACGCCCGAAGCGTTGGCCCCTACCTCCGGCCTCGGCGACACCCCCGTGGGTGTGCGCCGCGCTCTCGTGGCAGCTCTCTGCGTACGAGCAGCTGCCTCTCTCGCCCGCGGTGGCGTCCCACGCGCGGCGGCGCGCTCTCACTCCCCCCCTCAAAAATCACGGCGTGCTCCAACGCGTGATGTCAGGCGGCCTCGGGGGAGGGCGCGGCGGCGACACGCCTAGAGAGCAAGTCTCCTCGGCGGCGTGTGGCTCCGCAACCCCATCGCAGGGTGCGGACGCCCGAAGCGCTGGCCCCTACCTCCGGCCTCGGCGACACCCCCGTGGGTGTGCGCCGCGCTCTGCGCCCGTCGGTGGGGCGGATGTGTGCGGCGCGGTGCTCCCGGGTCATCGCTACCTCCCCCACAAGTGGGATCGGAACACCCGGGCGCCATGCGCGCGCTGCTCGCTGCTCCCTCCAACACGCCCCGTGTCGCTCGGCGTGTGTGGGTGCAGCGGCG